>JBBMOI010000010.1:4360000-4362500 GCA_038088405.1 Porites divaricata | reverse complement strand
TTAACTCAGCAGTTTTATTACCATAACCCTTCACTTGTCCATAATGGATCCATCTCACGTCTGGTTCTGGTTTGGCTATGGCTTCACACCTGATAGTAACAGCCTCACTTTCATTATAACTTAATTCGACGGGTTTTGGAGAGATGATTCTTGGCCTCTCTGCAAATGTGAGGGTAATTATATAAGAGCATATACACGGAGGATTGCTTTCTAGTAATCTGCATGTGACCTAATAGGCCCCTTCCAGACGTAGGTTAATCCGTATCGTCGTTTCAGGATCGCAGCTTTTTATCCACACATCCGTTTAAAACAGTAAAAAGAAACAAACGTAACTTATCGCAACTCGACGTGTCTCCTGTTTTAATTGGAGAGATTCAGAATCACGTTTTATCCCAACAGAAATTTGTACCAAACTTTTCCTTTACCTATCGTTTACTACCGGCATTATTCCAAGCAAAAATATTTAGTTTTACGCCCGATTCGTCCATAAGAATTAGTTTGCACAGTTTTTTTTTTTTTTTCTGCTCATTTCTTAAGCGCTTCTAAATCCTCTCTTGACAGATCGGACACCATGAGCCTGATTTTGAAAGCCTCAGTCCTGGTAGCGCATATGTTTTGCCGGTTAAGCAAATAACTTAGTGAAAAAAAATATTTTTGAATAATAACATATATGGGAAAGTAGATATTTAAAAGAGGGCTCGTCTGCGCAGGAGGAATGCACCGACTTTCGACAACAAAGGCGAGGAAGACAAAGCTTGGTGTATCAAATGGATTATTTTTATCGTTAATCCTGCTAGCATAATCTTTTCACCAGTTTTAGCTAGTCAGCGAGATCAAGGTGGAGTACCAAAATCTCCAGCATTGGCGTCTAATCCCCAATCAATTGTAGTAAAAGCTCATTTGCCAAAAACAATCGTTCATTTTTATACAGTGAAAAATTGTGGCTCGTTTTTCAGCTTTAAAACCTAAAGGAATTTTAATACTAAAACGTCTAGTTCTTAAGTGACTCCGAGCATAACTCAAGACGTGCGCACCTTCCACTTCAAGAGTGACGGGGTCAAAGCTTGATATGCCATCTGGATCTGTTGTGTCTGTAATCAAGCAGCCATACAACCTTCCATCAAGCTTGCTTATATTTCTGAGAGTAAAGGTAACTTGATTTCCGGTATGCCTCCCTGACACTCTTCCAGTATATGCTGCTGGCGGTGTAACTGGTAGTGGGTTGCCTTTAAAAAAAGACACTAGCAATCCAGGTGGAGAATCAAAAGCATAAGGAGTGGCTGCTAAACCCCACTCGACCCTGGTTACCGATGATAAGAAGGCCCAAGTAAAGTTCACAGAGCAACCAGCTGTTCCCCTAACAACATTTCCGTTATATGAGGATGTGAAACTTTGATTTGCTGCAAGAAAGGAAAGGGTTAAAAATTACATGTCATACAGAGAGATCAACTGCCAATGCAAGACAAATTTGTAATTCTTGCTCTTACTATTCTGACCCCCTGCATTTTTGGTTCTCATTAAAATGATTAGAAGGAGTAATATAAAAGCGTATAAGATCAGTGTCTCTGCACCTGTAGCCTGCGTATAATGGCGGTTTTGGTCGGGCGCCCCAAGTAATAAAGGCGGGCGAGGGCAGAAAAAAAACTAAAATAGTGCGCATGTGCTTATTCTACATTATGGGGTAAGGAATGGTCTCTTCTTTTACATATTGAAAAAATTGCATAACGGCTAAATTGTGGGTTGGTTTCGAATTTACTATCCGAATAAAATGTAATTGTAATGTTTTTATACAGGGGCTCATGGTTGAATATCTTAAAAGCTTTAAAAGCAAAGTATTCATTAACTATGAATTAAGTGGCCGAATTTTGATCTAACCACAGTCGCCGTATTTTTTTGTTTACTTTGAGTCTCGCAAGCATGGCCGTCCAATTAATCCGATTAGATGACACGATGGAATACATCCGGTCACATGAGTCTGCTAATGGTGCAAAAACATACAAACTGTTCAAAGAATAATATTTGCGCGACGGAGTATGATCACTCGACTAGTTGTATCGCTAATCCTACAGCCTTACAACTTTCTATCACTTTGATTTATGTTACTGTTCCTGAGAGAAAGAGTACCTTCTCTCCGTTGGGAGCTTGACTCTCTTTTTTTTTCTGCAATTTTGTCAATCAACAGAATTTTGGCCCATAATCAACGGCCGTTCGTTTTATCATGAGACGAATTTTAACTTAAAAGTATGGAAAGTTTTGAATAGTGTACGATTTGTTTTAAGTAGGGGTGACTAGGTATTTACAAGTTATTTATAAGACTGACGTACCATTCACCAATTACACTCATGTTTCTTTCGCATACCATCTTCATTTAGCGAGGTTGTAAAAGTTATAATGATTCTTAGAACTCAGGCTATCTCTATACTACTCTGCTAAGTTAATAAAACCGTACAAACTTAGTCTTTAAACGGTTGTCGCTCACATTGTTCGCGTTAGGACGGAA
>JBBMOI010000010.1:4282500-4355000 GCA_038088405.1 Porites divaricata | reverse complement strand
TTATTTTTTGAGGAAACAGCATTATATGCACCCCTTTAACAAACTTCCTGTCTTATGTTTAAACAGGATTTGAAGGTGAACAACATCGTTAGTTAGATTTATGGAGTGATGGCCATTCTCTGTTTTGCATGGATCACTACTGTCATCAAATATAAATTAATAACAAGAAATCGATTGTGGAACACAGGAGCTGTTGCTCAAGAGTCGCTTCAAAATAGTAGCTTAGGAAAAATCTCTGTATCTTTTTAGAGTTAAAAATAAAAGTATTGTTCGTTTTTTCGGGATATGTACAATCGTTTTGTCTGCAACTGAGCTTATGAAATGCTCAAGTGATTACGTAGTACATAATCACTTGTAATTGTTGTTGTCTCCAAGTCAATCCATTTTTCATTTCCTATAGAATATTTTTTTATAAAATGTTCCACAAAAACTTTCGAAAAACTGTAAAAAAACCCTATAGCTATAGATTTCATGTTTTGGGGGCATATATAAACGCGTGTCTCCGTGATCAGTTTAACATGAGACATCGCGCTAATAATAAACCTATCGTGGTAATTTTTTTGTTTTCGCCGTTTAGTCTTAAAGCAGCTGAATATTGCTACGATGCATTTCCTCCTTGATAAGTAAAACAACGAGTTTGGAAATCAAACCATAGAAATGCATTGCTTTTCCAGTGAAAATCAGACTTATACAGAAACATGACTTTTTGGCGATGAGTCTTGAAACTCTTTAAAGGGCCAAGAAAACCTTACTGCTAAAATATCTACAAATGAAAAACCCGCGTAGAAAGCGTCCGATTTTTGTCATGGAGAATATTTTTTGCAGCAAAGTACGGTATTCAAAGCACCAACGAAATGGCTTTTAAAAGGACCGTACCTTTACGCGAGTTTTCGATTGCCCGCCATCAGATTTGATGCGCCCATGCTATTGTTGTTCAGCGGATGCACGCATGCGCATGCAAAATGCCCTCCTGTTAGTATATACACAATGAGTGTTCCTGGCGTTTTAAGCAATCTGATTGGTTCGCTTTTTCAGTCTATGATGTGGTGAATAAAAAGCAAACTGAAAACCCTTACTTTTTTGGTGAGTTGATAGAATCATAAATTTCTAAATTTCTTCTCAGATGAGGTAGTAATTGAAGCTTTCGACGATTTCTTTTAAACGACTACTGCGATAGCGTACAAAAGGATAGAAGGATAGAATCTATGTTTTGCCATGTTTGACAATACTGTAAAAGTCTAACTTTTGTGTATCTCTTCTTGTTTACGGCTAGCATGTTCACTCATTGAATTAACCCGTCAAACAAACCATAATGATTCCATTTCTGATTCTGTTGAGATCAATTCGTGTGTATATACTAAAACAATTATTCCGCTTAATCGGAGCGAAACTTGACCTAAGGAATATCTCTATATATGTATCTCGCCGCGAGATATTCGCCACTATTCACCTCGATTTCAAAGAATACTAATTGTTACGAGGCTGTCTCTGTAAAAACCGCCCACTCAATTTCGCGTGAAAAATAATTTTGCCTGAAACTCTGGCGAGTGAAAGGCTTTATCGAGACTATAACTAAAATAGGTTTGCTTTGATTCACAATAATTTTCTGGCCGCGCTGGGGGACGCCGAGTATTTTGTCCCGTAGCCTGAGATCATGCCCTCTCCCTATTAGCCCTTTATGTCTCTCACGGGAAGAGGGCATGATACATTTGTTTGTCGGATCACATGTAAAAATGCCAGAATCTGGACTTTTTCCTGATTGGATAGGAAACAATACGAATGATTTGCGCCGTTTCGATTGGCCAAAACGCCGCCATCCGTTAGTTGTTGTTAATTGATTTCAGTCTGCAGTTTTGCTTGCGTAATGCGGCAGTGAATACACACGCGAGTTCGTTATGAAATTTCTGCCGGCTCAGTTTTCTTGAATTTGAAGAATGCCTAAATAAAAATTTCATCCATTGAAATATTTTCCATCTCATCGTATACTAAAAATTCCCCGATCATTTGAATGCAATTTGATACCGGCTACAAGTTACAGAAGCGACAAACGGGTTCACTTTTCAAATAATCAATTCATGAACGGAATCTTGACCTGGCTTGACTGTTATTCTTCCTTCAGAAACCTGCGAATTATTCTGAGCGATCTTCGCTTTCACACCACCTGTCAGTTCATGAAATATGGTGCTTCAGCCTAATTTTTTTTTTTTCACTGCTTTCGGTACAGAACAAAGTCAACGAGTTTTAACCAGTAAATTCTTTATTATTTGTAGCTGTTAAATAAAGGTACGGCATCTCCAGCTACTGAGCTAGCAGTATTTCATCACAAAAACAACACATTTAAATTTCTTTTTTAGGAAGCGCCATCTGAACATGGGCGAACTTAAAAATTTTCTTTTCCCTAAAATTGATTTCAAAAGAGACATTATTCGCGTCAAAATTTGATTCCCTTTATATGTTAAACGCTTATTGTCTAATAACTTGACAGGTCAAGCAGACGTTACATTATGTAAAGTAGGGAGCGGTTGACGGCTTGTTAAATAAATGTATCAGGCGTTATTTTTTCCCTCTCGAGCCAAAGAAGCAAAGAAGCAAAAAAAAAAGAAAAAAAGAAAAAAAAAAATAACGCCTCATCTCAGGTTATTTGTCCCGCCACGGCCATTTTGCACGTCTTCAAAACTAAAAATTTGGCATTTTTTGAGGCGCTGTAAAATGTTTGATTTGCACCATCTACCAATGAATTTTATACCTATTTATAGGTAAACATCTCTAGTTTTACCAGAAAGTAATAGTTATCCGCTAACTTTAGCTAGAAAGACAAAATCAAGCAAAATATGACCTCCACTAATTGCCTTGGAGCGAAAGGCCAAAAATGACCCTGTTTTAAAAGCTTATTTCTCATTTTTGGGACAGAGTTGAAAGCTCTAGACTAAATAGACACAAAGATAGGCCATCTGTTATTAATAATATACAAAACCCCATGTGCGATTTCAGTATTTCAAAAGTTATGACCGTTTGTATCAACGCGTATGCGAGCTAATACGATATTTTCAGATTTAGCGTAACGGATCTATCTCAAGCAGATTTTGTCAAAAGTACGGCTTACCTAATTCATTACTGGCACTGATTCACAAATTGAGCCATATTCCAATCCCTGAGATGGCGGACTCCATAAAATTTCAGTAAATGTGCTTTAGAAACTGCTGGTATGCGGCCATTTTTTAATCCCATGCTAACAATCCGAAGCTCAAAACAGGTGAAACTGTGTCGCGTTTCGAGCTAAATAGCTCGGTAAAACAACCTTTCAGCGGTCAAAGTTTGCAAGAGAATCAGAAACTCAACTAGGCAGGTTTCATTTTGGATCGGAAAATTGAGATTTCAGAGCTACAACCTCGACTAAACCTTCTATTCAACCGGTTCTGCAAGGTCAAATGCAGGTTGACACGTACACCGGAAGTGTTGAAACTCGGAAATACGGAAAACCGGAAATGCGGAAATCCGGATCATCCGAAAATCGGCAAATCTGAAATCAATCAGAAGCCGAAGGCAATTCCAACAATCAGAGACAGCTGCATTCGTTTAGGGCTTCTTTGAGACACGTAAGAGATAAAACCCTCCAAACCGGCGTAGCTGTTTGATTTTCACTGAACTGAAACGCAGCTCGTTTGCGTTTGGCAAATTGGCTCCATAAGAAACAGCACATATCATTAACCGAACATGCTATGTACGCTAACATATCAAACTTGTGACTAATACTTTACAGAAGTTGGCTATATATCGAAACTGAATGTATCGAGATCTAGGAAACCGAACCGTCATCTACATATCGCTACATTCCGTCATCTACATATCACTTCCGCACAAACCTAACACCTGCACAAATTGTCGACCTTTTAAACTTTGTTTTACGATCCACCTATTTCCAGTACAATTGATCATTTACGAACAAAAGGACGGAGCCGCTATGGGGAGCCCTGTCTCCGCGGTTATAGCCAACATCTTCATGGAAAATTTTGAGGAGCATGCGATAGCAAGTGCGATCTACAAACCTAAGATCTGGAAGCGATATGTAGATGACACTTTTACTATATTAGATCGAGACCAAGTCGACGGCTTTTTACAACATCTTAATAACCAACAGCCCACTATTCGTTTTACCATGGAAACCGAGAAAGATAACAGCATTCCCTTTCTCGATACGTCAGTTATAAGGGACTCAAACGGCCTTCTTACTACCAGTGTGTACAGAAAGCCCACACACACTGATCAATACTTAGCCTATAACTCACACCATCCTCAGTCAGTGAAGCGTGGTATTGTTAAGTGTCTATATGACCGAGCCAAACACCTCATAACAAAACCATCAGTTATCTCTGAAGAAAAGAAACATTTATCATCGGTACTTGTTTCCAACGGTTATCCTTCTTCGTTCATACGAAAACTTGTTAAAACCACAAGACCAACAGCCAACAACGAACCCACGCAGGAATTTAAATCTACTGCGGTTTTACCCTATATTAAAGGTGTATCAGAGGTTCTTCGCCGCTGCCTACAACAACAAGGCGTTCGCACCGTCTTTAAATCTGACACAACTCTTCGGTCTTACTTAGTAAGACCGAAAGACGCCCTAGAACCAGGCAAACAAGGTGTTGTATACAGAATTCCATGTGAATGCGGCAAAGTATATATAGGCGAAACAGGGAGAGCAATGCAAGACAGGATAAAAGAACATGACAGAGATATACGGCTTGCTCATACACAAACCTCCGCAGTTTCGGAGCACGCAAACGAAACGGGGCATCTTCCTTTATGGAATCAAGTCAAGTTTATCGATCGTGACCCTCACCGATACACACGTAGGGTCAAAGAGGCTATCCACATAAGACTTCATTCTAATAATATCAATAGAGACAACGGAATCGAAATTCCTGAAGCATGGATGCCTACGATCAGAAAGCATAACAGCCGTTCAACTACAAAGCGGACCCCTGAGGGAACATCCTCTGCTAGTCGGAATAATGAGGATCGAAATACACCAATCAGAGCGAACCAACGTGCATAAATAGCTACCGTAAACAATCGACCTAATCGCCTGATGAAGACCAGCAGTATTGCAGTCCAAACGTCGCGATCAATATCGCAAAGCGATTGACCAGCTGAAAAAAGTATTCCTTCTTCCACATGAGGTATACAAAGTCCTTGATTCAATTTTATTTACCAATAAAAAGTTCTGCAAAATAGGTTATATTCAAGATGATAAATGTTCACTATGCAAAACGGATTCGGAATCCCTTTACCACATCTTTTTCGAATGCAGACACACCAAGCAGTTTTGGAAGGAATTTCAATACTATTATTACACATTGACAAGAGAATTCGTGTGCCTGACCTTACAAGACGTTATTACAGGAATACTATATACAAATTGCCCTTTACTGAATTATTTGATACTGATCGCTAAACTGTACTTATGGGGTTGTAGAAGAAATCAGACTCTTCCAGTCATAACTGCCTTTTCATTTAAGGTTAAAATTAAGTATGAAACAGAAAAGTACATATGTGTTAAAACTAATAACATGGGCAAATTTAATAAGAAGTGGGCTCTGCCTTTGGACTCTGTACCATAGTGTTGTCTGTACTTAGAACGTATTTTTTTTCTTTTTTTGTATAGTTACTTTACCGTTAAAATTCATAGTGTAATGTAATGTAACGTATTTGTAATTTATTGTAGCGTTAGTATTGTAACGCTGTGGAGTATTTAATAAACGTTTGAAAAAAAAAATGAAAAAAAAATCTCAAAGCGATTCTATCGTGAGACAAACGAATAAACGTTCATTCCCATCTGACACCACGATGAACAATATTCATATCTTTAATGACAGGTATAAAATTCATTGGTAGATGGTGTAAATCAAACATTTTACAACGCCTCAAAAAATTCCAAATTTTTAGTTTTGAAGACGTGCAAAATGGCCGTGGCGGGACAAAATACTCGGCGCCTCCCAGCGCGGCCAGAAAATTATTGTGAATCAAAGCAAACATATTTTAGTTACAGTCTCGATAAAGCCTTTCACTCGCCAGCGTTTCAGGCAAAATTATTTTTCACGCGAAATTGAGTGGGCGGTTTTTACAGAGACAGCCTCTTAAATATTAAACTGCTGATTTCATGGCAGAATAGAAATCATAAATTTATTGTAATCAAATAATACTGGCTAGACGAATGAGTGTGTCATATGATACTTACAGTTTACTAGCAGCGTTAGTTGCTTTTGTGCAATCCCAGCAGAGTTGTTCGCTTTGCATGTATACGATCCTGCATCTGCTTTGCTGACTGAGCTAAAATTTAGTGTAGCTGTTTTAGAGCCAGAATTCGTCACTCTCCCATTATGAATCCAGCTGACATATGGGACTGGTTTACCAGAGGATTTACAGCTGATACTAACAGCCTCACTTTCACGGCAAGTTGCCTTGCCTGATTCAGGATGAGTTATAATCGGTATCTCTGCAAAATGAGGCAAATTAAAAGGCAAAACATAAGAAAATAATATATTGCATTGCAGGGCCCAGTTGTTCGAAGGCCGATCAGCGCTTAACCCGGGGCTAAATCTAACCCGCGTTTCTCTTTCTTGTGTTCAAAAGCATTTACTCGGATCATTTTCTGTTATATTTAGAGCATTCAATCATCAACTTGTAGACAAAAAGAATTAAAACTGAAATGCTTTTTTAAGCTTTCAAATCTGAATTCAAATCTCGCACTAACCCTGGGTCATCTTAACCCAGCTGTGAACAACTCAGCCCTCACCAACACATCGACAAAACGTCGCTTATTGAGTTGGCGTAAAATTTGTCATACTGTGATCTTTAGTAAAAACTGTTTCTAAGAAATATTTTGTATTTTGTCTTGCCCCGTTTATGGTGACGGTCTATGGTGCCTCCCTTTCCTACGCACGTTGACGTGCTGTAAAATAATTAACGTTTTCTTCTTGGTAGCAAAACGCGCGATGCTTCTTGCTCCGCGGGCGCGAACATGTGCAGAATCTTTGCCGGTAGCGGCATTTTGTGAGGTTAATCATTTTTCAAGATATGGGCATGTCAAGAGTTTGAATTTGTTTAGGCAGATTAAATTTTATCAAAAAAGTAAATGCAAAAACTCACGAAACAACTGAGATTTCACGGACTTACAGATTTTACTAAAGTGAATGACACATGAGGTGAGAAAGGGAGAGCAGATAAGTAGATCTCAAGCCTCTAATTCAAGATGAACATAAAGAGCAGGCTTTTATCTCAGTATCCCAGCTACCCAGGCCAGCTCGATTGTCATGTAATCACAAAGGTAGCATTTGCTGCCTTTGATCAACGTGTCGAGCTCTTCGCAAATCCAGCCATGCAAGAGCTAGTATGACAATAGCTTGTTGATGTTTTACACTAGTGGCCTTCCCTAAGATTATCGCAATTCTGATTTTAGTTTAAAGAATGTCTGTTCACACTACGTTATTTTGAAATTTCTTTTGAATTTTGTTAAGGCTTTATTCCCTTTACAACTTAAATTTAGTCTACAAGCCGGTTTTTCTGTAGAAAGACGGGAAGCTTGAATTTTCCCTTCTAGTTAGCACTTTGGGCAAAACATCTACATCCGCATTATCCTTACTGGGCTCATCCTATTCTATTTTACCGCCAGACGTAACCTGGTTAATTAAAATTTATGTATCTAATACATGTGTATGCAACAGAATGATCAACCAGAATGCACAACAGAGGTTTTGGAAAGCTTATTTTAACAAAATACTGGAGTTACTTGACTTCAGTAACTGATATTATATATTTGCGTGCGAGGGTTAATAAAGCCTTTACCCTCTCTAGTTTTCTCCGGAATGCGTGGATCTGAATTACTCTATCAGTATGTACTTGTGTTCACTAGTTGTTTTGTTCGGTGTATCAGCTCCTGATATACCCTCTGCTTAGCCAATTGTGACAGGTGAAATCATCACCTAGTAGCGTGGTCAACAGTTTTTCATCACGAAGATGCCCAACGCGAATCTCGCGTGTAATTGTGCGCACAGGCTCCGCGGCCCTTCCTCTCCCCAGGTTCCTCTCCTTTTATTTGAATTGAGTGTTCGCGCTTTCTCGATTTCGATCGAGGAGCCTGGAGCACTTTTACTAGAAAAAGGGTTACATCACCAAGACACAAAAACAAAACATCACCAAGAGGGTAAAAATAAAGAAAACAAAGAAAGGTTTCGTAAAACAAAAAACACTCAAGCTAACAAGCTAATACTCAAAGTGATACGAGTGCATGGAGGAGGTTTTGTCTGACAGAAAGCGAGAACAAAGAACCCACTTACATATTACTAGGAGGAACTGAATTTACTTTTCTAAACTATTTAAAAACCTATTGAGAAACTAGATGGAATTGAGTAGGAACCTGCCAGTCTAAAGTCCTTCCAGCAAAGCATTCTCAAAGCTCCTTGAGATCGAGGTAAGTGATATCAGCTGAGCCGAAGGCCGAGGCTGATAACACTTACAGAGACCTTAATTACTCAGGATATCAGAAAAGCCGAAGCTAACAATTGTTTTATTATACAATGCAAGAAAGTAAAATCGATGACGACAAACACACCATCGCAAGAAACCTGAATTGATATAGTCAGACTAGTCAGCCTGAGTAATCTGTAGGTTAGCTGTAGGCTCTTAGCCACTGAGAAGACGGATAATGAGTACAATGTATAATAATCGTTAAATATTGTCCCCGTTCTTTATGTTTCATTTCTATTAACCTCGACTTCGTCTAGGGCAACAAAAAAACGCAATAAAGAACTGCGGCCATTATATCCAGCCATGACCGAAAAGTTGGTGAATATTCATATAATGATACAAAACTTTATGAGTAAGGATTATTAATGATAAACAGTCTCTGTCCTTTCCATTAATATCAAAGGTTGCCATCAGTTGCGGCGATTGAAGTAGATTATGTGAATTTCTTTCACTTTTCGACATTGCTAGCTACAAGTCTACATATTAATAAACGCCACTGTTGACTATTTTAAGATTCCCCAATAATGCTCACTTAAATTAGAACATTTTCTACACGTCATCACAATAAACCTTTACAATAGTGGACGATTTTATGCTGTTAATAATAACTGGCCTCAAATTAACAATACCTTCAACAATCAACCGCACGTCATCATACTGATCGGAAAGCCCAAAACCTGCTCTTATAATGCAGAGGTAATAGTTTGCATCTTGTTTGCTAATGGCGTTAAGGGAAAAGAAGACTTCACCAGACTTCAAGTTTCCACTACGACTTCCAGTAACACGACTAATGTATCCGGGATTTAAGAACGTTTGCGCGCCATTTTTGTTTATGGACAAGATTTTTCCATTTTATTCAAAATCATTAGTCACACCAGCTCTCTTTATTCCCCAATCAACTGCGCCCACATCACCTGAAATTGTCCATGTGAAGTTGACAGATAAACCAACTTTGCTCTTTATGGTCCGTCCTTGATATGATTTTGTAAATTTTACAGCAGCTAAAATAAAACATATATATCTGACTGAATTTATGTACACATGGCTTCAGTGAGCGTCTATACAGGTCCTATGCTATGTCCGTCCCCACCCAGGACGATTGGTGAATGTCTGCGCATCCCACTCAGCTCTGCAATTATCATGATAACCATTGTCAGCAGGGGCCTGATTGAGCTGGCCTCTAGTGAACACTGCTGTTTACTGAAGGCCGTTGTGTCAAAATAGTCCCCCCTCCCTTCCTCCCTACCCCACTTGTTTTGCCCCTCCAGGCCTGATCCATTCACCCAATGTTAGGGCAGCTCTCTCTTGCCGACCAAGACGGCAAGCCCCCTACTTTTTTGGACACCGCACTGGCCTGGAGCCTGGCTGCGCCCGGTGCCAGGCGTAAACTTTTTTGGCCACGTTTGAACTAAATCAGACAGATTTACAATTATGACAACGAAATATAACAACACAGCTGACGACAACAGGCAAAAAGTCAGATAATGAACGCGAATCTGTATAGCCGTTTACAATGGCGAGTCAATGAAAGTTTATGATATTAAATACACTAAGATATTCAGTATTTAAAAATTGTCTGGATAGCATAAGTGGTTTTAATTTAAGAAAAAATAACTTCGAGGGTTTTGAAATAACATGCTAACCGGTCGTTTACTTTCATCACTCTGGTGGCCACGTAGTTTGAGGTCGATCTTCTTAGCTGTCGAAATATTCAATTAATATCAAGAGCCATAATGGGGCTCTTGTTAATATCTGGTCACAGCCTTAGTAGTGTACCGGTATACTGTTTAGCTTCCTTACAAATTATCGCGTCTATACCAAGATTGCAGTAAAGACTAGTGGAAGCAGGTTTTAATTTGGCCTACTGTATGTCAGTTACCAAGTTAACTAAGTTGTCATAATGCTTCTCAGTGAGCAAATCCTATATGCAAGTTCAAGGAGGCGGGAAATGGGCGGCAGGGGTAGTGCTTGCGGGCAATAAGGCTATAAAATTGCGTTGCTGAAGTTATTGTTATAGACCGTTTCAAAGGTGAAATATTAAAAACTCCAGTAGTTATCATTTACAGCCACTTGTCTCAGTATGGTGCAAAATTGTCTTAGACTATAGGCTGATGCTGTTCATTGTTATTTCATTTATTAGCTTTTTGATGACACCTCAGTTGTTAGTGACTTTGTCAATAAATCTAGACCAGTTTTTATAATCCGCCTATTTTTAATTAGTAAAAGTTTCCTTATATTTTAAAACTCATACCAAAATGTTGAGAACATAGTGTCACAATTTGTAATAAATTCATCGCAATTTGTAATAAATTCATCGCACTTTGCAATAAAAAAGCTGTCGCAATTTGTAATAACTGTCCATCGCACTTTGTAATAAACTAAGCTGTTGCAATTTGTAATAATTCCATCGCACTTTGTAATAATATTTATTTATCTCCCCTTATTCAAACCATTTTTAAAACTTTATTCACGGTACTGGAGGTCTTGGGGGTGGGGGTAAACTTTTTTTTTTATTAATGTTGATTAGTTATTTGACTTACGAATGACTTGAGAATGTTTGTTTGGAATTGTGAAAAACTGGAAAAAATATATCGAATATAGTACAAATGAATAAGCTTTAGGGAAAAACAAAAGATGGGGAATTAAGAATGACATCGCTAGTTTCATTTACTCTGACGGGAGCAAAAAGTGAGTAGGTAAAAAGGCTAAACAAGAAGGAAGTTTTATGACTTGGCCAACTGTGGATACTACATCGAAAAACGTTTGACACTATGTATAATATGTAGATTTAGCCAAAGCTAAAAGGGAAGCGTCAAATCAAAAAGAATAAGCTACAACCTCTGCAAAGAAATCCAGTAATTTATAATTAACTGATTACCCCCCCAAAAAAACCGCCTACTGAGGAAAAGTTTTTCAACTATCACGGGACTTGATCTGTGGTAATTATTTCTTTTTCTTATGCCATCGCAGTAATCGTCTTGAAAAAGTAAGTAATAGTCTTTAAAAAGAATTCTTACCCATACGTCTGCATTGCGGAACCACACCACACCCAACTGAGAAGCTATAGTAGCCCATGAAATTTTTACTTGTAAATAAACTCTACAATGTAGTTATCATTCACGAAACTCTTTGGCTGCGTTCAGCTCACAGTTTATGTTTATACTAAGTCACGCTCTTCGTCCAAATGTGATTCTACCCAAATGGTAAATTAGGCCGATTTTGGTGTTTCCAATATGTTGTCGTTGCAAAGTCGAAACGACAAACCGTTACGTGTAAACTACAGCAGCGTACTATGTTGAAACTTAACCGGATTTATGTATTCTCTTGCATAAAGTGGATTCCCTTCATAACATATGCAGGATTCCCTCCCAAAAAGTGGATTCCATTTATTACTTATGCAGGATTCCCTCTCAAAAAAGTGGATTCCTCCATACTAATTAAGTGCCTAGTCAGTGTCTAGCTAGGTAGGTGAAATGCGTTCCTCCATACTAATAATTGTCTTCCTGCATACTTTCAAAACGAGGCCCCTTTAAGAGCGACTGTCTGTGAATATCGACCAAAATTGACATTTTGTGGCACAAGTTCAGAATTCGAATCTTGCTAATTTTTGGCTCATCGATAACCCTTAATAAGTAATGAAACATGCTGTAGTTAATTTTCCCAAATAACCAGTTCTTTTGTTCACATTAATAAAAAAAAAAGTTTAGCCCCTCCCCCAGGACCCCCACACGGCACTTTCAAATAGCCGAGATCGGAAATTTACTTTGCGACCGCGCAATATTAACCAAGATGGGATTGACCATATTAACTTTCAGTTAATAACTAACCGGTCATTTAAGAATGACAATGTTTTTGCTCCCAAGCCAAAAAAACACAACGCGCCGCAGACGGTGATGAAAGATTTGTATGCGCATTAACTGTATTTAGAATCTTTAGGTCACGAAGCCATAAGAGACGTGACACAGGAGTGATGAGTCGTTATTTTGGGAGTTTTAAAGCGAGACCTTGTTGAGCCACGCAATATAATGGCGCGGCTTCCGTATTACGTAAATGTCGAAAATTCAAAGCGCCCTTCCTCTTCTTCTGAAGTTTTTGTCGCTGCTTCATTGCTTTTTTTAAAATCATTAAACTATATATTATAGCCCCATGCAAGTACAATTTTAGTCCCATTTCTCTAAATCCCGATTTAAGACAATTTAATATCACAACATTTTTTGTTCCGCTGCGACAATGGCGTCAATCCACATGAAGAATCTTGCTGACCTTTGCCGTGTATGTGGCGAATTGCTTCAAAAATCCAAGAAAGCGGTTACTTCAAAGGTTCTCTGTATGAAATGGAAAGATTTCTTGGCCGAAAAGTTTGAAATTTTTGTGGAAAAGGATCTTGAAGAAATACACCCGCAATATTTTTTGTCACTCATGTTACGCGCATCCTGACCGAAGAACACTGGTTAAAGCTACATGGCTTACTCATTACGACGATAACTGCAGTGTATGTTCCCGTGTAGAAGAGATAACAAAAGGAGGACGGCCCAAGAAGGCAAAAAGGGGAAGGAAGACCGATTCAGGACCTTCATCCAGTACGCAGGAGACAAAGGACGCCAACGAAACCTCTTCACAAGATCTTGAAGAGCGCAGTTACTAAAGACTTACCCTCTCTTCGCTTCAAGGAGTTTTCCGATAAATTTTCCTTTCCCGAAAATATGAAACGAGATTGAATGCTAAAATAAATTCATGAACTTACAAATTCAACATTCTTCGTAGGACGTCATTCATGCCTCTAGTGTACCATCATGGCTAGTGAGATGAAACTCCCAAAGAATCAAAGAAGCCCTACAACATCCCGTACCCTGGAACACCTTCAGAATTGCCACAAAAAATTCATCGATGATGGGGGTGGCATAAAAAAGGCAAAGAACTACTGCAATGTCATCCAGAAGGCAATTTTTGAAATCCCAATTGACCAGGTATCTAGAAACCTTGTTCAACATAGATTATTCCTTTTGTATTATTTCACTAAATATTATTTTGCATGGTAATTTTTAGATATGCATTCCTGGTCTACACATTAGCCTTGGACTGTTTTTGAAGTTTTTTGATATGCTTGTTGGGGAGTGTGATGAGTTAGATACAAAGATTGCCTGGAAATTGGCTGAAAGCAGTAGTCAGCTAGATGATATGGGTGATCTAAATGAGCACATCACACTTCTTAGACAAGCTGCAGAGCACTCAAAAGCAGCCCAAGATTACGACGCACAGGCTCAGTTAACTGAGGAATATGTGGTACACCTTCTGACTGGCCAGCAATGTTATAGTGTTTGACAAGGGCAATGAAAACCCTTTGATAACATCGTTACTCAATTCTGTAAAAGACCTCAAAGAGAAAGCCGAAAATGAGGTTTGTTGTTTCACTGAATAGCATGAAACTATCTTAACTTGGACACTTAAAAAATACTTGATGACAAATTGATGAATGGAAATGAGATTTTCTTGGCATTTGTTTCAGTTTATTCTTTCTGACTGTTGTTATTCACTTTTATAGAGAGCGCAGTCACTGGTCATTCAGCCCAGTAATTCACTCCCGAAAGGATCTGGGATAGTGAATACTGCGATTGAGAAATTTTTGCTGGAAATTAATGTCAAAAGACAAGCCTACCACAGTCAAAGTTTTGTTGACAATCATGTTGACATCTGCCTTAAGGTAATAAGTCAGAACAAAAAACCTATTGATATAAGTGATTACTATCCAGACTTGTACCCATGATTAATAAAGTTTAATTATATTATCCTTTTTCAACAAACAACATCAAATCTTTGTGTGAAACGATTTCTGAAACGACAAGGACCACATCTCCATCTCTTTTACATGAGGCCACTGCTATCCAGAAGAAGTTTGAATCACTGCTAACCCTGTTTGCCCGGTGCCATTCAAAATACAATTCCAGTGAGGCAGTGTAGGACACAGAAATTGATGTGTTAGGTACAACAAAAACCTTGAGATCTCCAATTTTTTACATCATCTTTATGAGTTTCTGGGATTCTAATATTTTGTCTACCTTACAATTGTTGTCAACAGAGACAGATATAGAAGAGTTTGTATGTTTCTTCAGGACAACTTTTCCAGACGCTTCCTTTCCTCCCAAGTTCCACATGCTCGAGGAACATGTTATTCCTTTCAAGCGCAAATGGCACTTCCCTCTAGGCTTCTTCGGTGAGCAGGGAGGCGAAAGTGTCCACCATGAATTTGTCCAGCTTGCATCGACATTTTCTCGTGTGAAGCCAGCGACATCACGACTAAAGAAAATGATGGAAGAGCATCATTTCGTTGTTCATCCGATAAACAGAGATATAATTCCAGAAAGAAAGAAATGAAGCTTAAAACGAGACCAACCCGAGCAAGAATAAGTTCATAATAATTAATGTGCTTTCTTTAGTTGAAAAGCTGAGAGCTCAGTTGCGACCAAAAAATTATCCAATTTATGAACCAAATTGAAATCGTAAAATGTTAGGTTGAGCTTTCTAAGCATATGTTTTGGCATGTACCGAAGATTTATTCTTGCTCAGGTTGGTCTGTGTTTACAAAACTTTGTAAATATTATTTTAATAAACTTGACTGAATGTATTCTACAGTTTTTGCATGCAAATCACATGATAAAAACAGAAGTATGAAATAAAAACCTGACACTAGAAGTCTATTACAATTACTCCACTCTTTAAATCATATGGCTTTCTTTGCGAGAAAAGGAATAACACCGTAAAAAGATACCAACGCCATCAGTAGCGGGAGACAACATGGCGGCGAGAATCCCCGAAATTGCCTCCCAAAAGAATCCTTATAGCGCGAGTAAATGAAATGGGACTAAGACACTTACTTGAAATTTGTGGCTTTTCACCATCCATCTTCCGTTCTCAATCACTATTTGCCATGGAAAAACTTCAAAAAATCCATCACATGCGTCTAAAATCTTTGCCAAAGAGACTAGGGGTAAACCTTGCTATCGGAAGCGATGAATTTTCGTCGCCAAATGAGTCAAAATCGGTCCACGAAAAGTCGGCCATTTCGATGTCTGCCATATCTTTGACCCTTCCATGACTATTTCGTGTTGTTTTCTTTAGACAATAGACTAACGTGGCATCATTCTATTGGCTTTAAAACAAAGACCCCACTCCATCCGTTGCAGCCAACAAATCCGTTGCTAGGGGTTGCTAGGTTGAATTTTATTATTATATCAGATAACGCTGGGCGTTTACCGCGGGCTCTGAAAAAACTTAAATTCCGCTGCGAAAGCGCCGTGCCCAGTGCCGAGAATAAAGTTAAATGGTTTGAATAACGGGAGATATAAATTATATAAGTGATTTTGTAAGTTACGTGCTTGCAGACGTCATAATCTGTGTTTATGAAATACTATTCATATTATATTAATGTTGACGAAGTTCAAAAATGATTACAAAGTGCGATGGAATTATTAAAAATTGCGACAGCTTAGTTTATTACAAACTGCGACAGCTTTTTTATTACAAAGTGCGACAGGTATTACAAAGTGCGATGATTATTACAAACTGCGACAGTACAGACGTACATAACTATAATCAACAAAAATCTTGTAACAGTTTCCGCTACTTGTATGTTAACTGTTTTTTTATTATTATTTTATTTTCTCTCATTTCGCATAACATTACATTACTTTACAATATCAACTCATTGATTACTAATGATACATGTACTGACAAATACCTGACTTATTAGCGGAGCTCCGCGCGCGAAGTGCGCCAGCGGAGAACCATGGGTAAATAAATCTACCCATCCCAGAAAATTTGGTAATCACGTGACCGACCGACCGTGTGACCGACCGACCGTCCGTCCGCACCACAGGAAAACCAATGTTTACTCTCACGTTTTTAGCTAGTTTGGGAGCCCGAGAGAAAACTAATTGCACATCAATGTTGTAATCAATTGACAGCTGTCAAAACAGGGCATCCACTGACCAGTATCACCTGACCGTACCGCGGGCTCAAGTGTCGACCCATCGAGGTCGAATATGTTTTTGAAGTTATCCGCTGACAAATTACCAGTTTCAAATGATCGCAGGCTCAAGTTTTATTTTTTTCCAAGGATTCATATCAAATATGTTGTGTTTATGTCACTATGCCCCCGCACTATTAGGACTTTTATTTCAAACTGGCCTCGGAAGCGAAAATTCAGCCAGTTTTTTTTAAAAGTACAGGCGGGGAAGACCTTATTCTTACCATGGTCACGCATTGGTCACGTTCTACGTCCAATTTTGATACTCTGATTGGTCAAAATTTGACAGGTGAGTTCATGCGGACAAATTATGCAGCATCTTGAAAGTTGTTTACTTTGACTGCTGAACCTGACAGAGTTTTGTGTCAACTTGCGATGTTTTTAACTGTCTTTTCCCTCTGGAGGTACAAAATGAAATACAGCTGCTATCAAGAGTCTTCTGTTATTCATGGCTGGTTTGTTTACTGGGTTTTTGGTTGAGAAATGCGTCGCTTGTCAAAATTCGGTAATTCGTTTTTGGATGGCATCGTTTTCGTTTTTCACCTTGCCTCATGCGTAAGAGGGTTTAAAAGTCTCAACCAACTGTGGCCTTCCTTGATAGCTTTCAGGAACTGAATCTCGAATGGTAAGCCTGAGTAATTGTTGTAGTTGATGTTTGTTTTTAATTTTCATGAAGTCTTGCACAGTTCACGCTGACAGTTTATGCGGCAAGTTTATGCACGTTTGTAGGATTTGAGTCAATGATCTGACCTAATATCAGGTTTGATATAAGCTTACAGAACTTTAAAAAGCCTTCAGATATATTTGCTCACCACAAATAGAAAGAAAACGTTCCGAAGAATATTTAGTTATAAATTTGGTTGTAGAAAGAAAACTTTAACCGATTTTCTTGCTTCGAGGAGTTCACCTTCGAAAACAGTAAACACCGCTCCGGGAAGCCGGCTTACCGGTAAGCTTTACGCTTAAAGACTCTGAGAATTTCTAGAGACACTTTCATACTTGTCTTCGTGAATGAGAATTGTTGTCTCTGTAAATTTTTCACCGAATTATATTTCTTTTTTTGATTGTTAGTAGTCTCTCTTGCAATTTTCATCGCTTGTCCGTGCCGTTTGTTTTCATCGTTCATGAACATCGCTTGCAGTAGTACTCAAAAATGACTCGCGTATCAAACGCTTTATAAGATTACACATCGTTATAACTAAAACCATTAAATAACCAAAAAAAATAATAAATTCGCTATTATGTTGAAGCGTAACTCTCTTAAAGTTCATTCAAACACTCCGGACCACACTAACAGCACGCACTATAGAAACGAGAACCAGCTGGCCGTATGGGTGATTTTGGAAATTCTTGAACGGTTTCGCTTAAACCCCACGATTGATTGTCCTGAATATTCCTGAGTGCAATTTGTCTTGAAAATTTGTGAAATACCGTATTCTCTCCGCGGTCTGTATGACAAATAGCACTGTTTCACCTCAAATGTGATGTATAAAAATTATAAAAGGTTGGTTTAAAAACCCCCAGATTTGTTGGCAAGAATTTGCAAAGTAAATCTATTGAACGCAAAAAAATTTGGCGTGATTTGTTTTCCAAGAATTTGTTTTCGAGGCCTAATCTACTGTGATCTTGAATGTGATCGAAGATGTTTGCTATTTTTTGGGTGTACATATAAGGTTATCAATTCGATGTAAGATGTTTCACTCTAAAATAACTTAGCCTTTCCCTCAAAAGTCACATAAATGTGACCTTAAGTTAACTGATTTGTGGATTAAAAGTTTATTGTTTGATTTGAATTATAATTTATTAATTGGAGCTTCGCTTTTAGCCCTGGCTAAATCTATATATTACAAATTCAAAATACAAATGAATTACAAATACAAAAAGAAAAGACAACATAAAACATAAGCAGTTAAATTATTTATAGCGGAGCTCCTCGCGCGCGCGAAGCGCGCGCGTGGGCGCAGCCCCATAGCTAAGGTAATCTACCCATCCCAGAAAATTTGGTAATCACGTGACCGACCGAGCGAGCGACCGACCGACCGACCGACCGTCCGTCCGCACCACAGGGAAACCAATGTTCAATCTCACACTTTCTAGCTAGTTTGGGAGCCCAGGGAGCCTAGGAGAAAACTATCAATGTTGTGATCAATTGACAGCTGTCAAGACAAGATATCCGCTGACCAGTATCACCTGGCCGTATCGCGGGCTCAGGTGTCGACCCATCCAGGGCGAGTATTTTTTGAAGTTATCCGCTGACAAGTTACTAGTTTTCAGATGATCGCAGGCTCAATTTTTTTAAAAATTCATATGAAATAAGCTGTGTTTATGTCATTATGGTCCAGCACTATTAACATTTTGATTTCAAACTGACCTCGGAAGCCAAAATTCAGCCAGTTATTTAAAAATGCAAGAAGGGAAAACAGATGGTTTTCACTTTTCTCAGGATAGTCACGCTTTGGTCACGCTCCACGTCTAATTTTTATGCCCTGATTGGTCAAAATTTGACAGGTGAGTTCATGCGGAAAATTCATCAAACATCTTGAAACTTGTTTGCTTCAACAGCTGACGGAAGCTGACAGAGTTTTGTGTCAACTTGTGATGTTTTTAATAACTGTCTTTTTTCACTGGATGTACAAAATGAAATACAGCTGCTACCAAGAGTCTTCTGTTAACGTTATTCATGGCTGGTTTGTTTATTGAATTTTTGGTTGAGAAATGCGCTGCTTGTTAAAGTCAGAAATCCGATTTCGGATGGCATCGTTTTTGTTTTTCACCTTGCTGGATGCGTAAGCGATTCAGACCTTACTTGATAGCTTCAGGAGCTGCATCTCGAAATATGATAAGCCTGAGTTATCATTGTATTTATATCTGTTTTCATGAAGTCGAGCGCAGTTTATGAGGCTAGTTTATGCACGTTTGTATTTAGATTTGAGACACTGATCTGACCTAGTATGAGGTTTGACATAAGCTTGCAGAACTTTGAAAAGCCTTTAGTCGATATTTCACCGCACATAACAAGAAAAACCGTTCCGAAGAATATTTAGATATTATTTTGGCTGTAGAAAGAAAACTTTGAGCGATTTACTTGTAGCGAGTTCATCGAGGAAAACAGCAAACACCGGGAAGCCGGCGGCTTAAAATTAAACTTAATTTTTAAGCTTAAAGACTCTAGGATTCTTATAGACACTTATATGCTTGTTTTCGTGAAAGAAACTTGTTGTCTCTGTAAATATTCTACCGAATTATATTTCTGATCTTTTATTTATTGTTAGTTGTCTTTTGCAATTTTCATCGCTTTGCCGCCCTTTGCCGTTATTTGTTTACATTCGTTCATAAACATCGCTTACAGGAGTATTCAACGTACCGCGCATATTACACATCGCCGTGACGGTCATAAAACTATCAATAAAAAATAAACACAATAAATTCTTTATTATGTTGAAGTGTAACTCTGTTAAAATTTCTTTGCAAACTTGGTAGGTGATTTTGGAATTTTTTTGAACGGTTTCGCTAAAAGCCCACGCGTGCTTCGATGGTCCTGAATATTGAATGAATGGAATTAGTATTGAAAAATTGTGAAACTGACTGCTAATTGCATGTCTGAGGTCAGGCGGTCTGTATGATAAAAACAGCGCCTCATAGTACTCTTTCACCTCAGATGTGATGTATAAAAAGTAGAAAAGGTCGATTTGCACGCACCCAGATTTGTTGGCAAGATTTTCTAAAGTAAACTTGTCGAACGTAAAAATTCGGCCTGATTTGTTTTCCAAGAATGTGTTTTCCACGCCTAATCTACCGTGATCAAGAGCCATTATTGCTCTAAAATGTGACCGAAGATGATTGCCAGTGCTATTTTTTGGGTGTACATATAAGGCTATCAAACTCGATGCAAGATTTGTTTCACTCTAAAATCACTTAGCCTGTCCCTCAAAAGTCACACGAATGTGCCCTTAATTTAACTGATTTGTGGATTACAAGTTTATTGTTTGTTTTAAATTATAAATTTTTTAATGGAGCTTCGCTTTTAGCCCTGGCTAAATCTATATATTAAGAAAATAGAGCGATGCAAGGCCAAAATTGAGAAATTGATAAAATGCGAAAGTGCAAAAAACAAATATATTTCAATTATTGTGTATATTATGTATATAGGTATGCGGACAAAAGCATGTTGGTCAAGTGATTTGTTGGAACTGAAGGGGGATTAAGAAAGCATTGAGATAAACGCGTAATGTTCCTTAAGAGAACATCATTTTCCTAGCAATATAAAGTTCTAATTTTGAGGTAGCTTTCAATTTAGCATTGAAAACTCCAATTGATGGTTCTTTTCTATCTAATTTAAACCTATAAATAAAAGAATTTTGCTAATAAAAGGATATGATTTAATTTCATAAAATCTTTATTGCTATTGAATTTGCCAAATAAGACGTCTGGAAGGGAAATGTCATTTACGTCATTATTATAACGGGCTGTCCAGGACAAAATCTCTTTCCAAAACATATACCCACTACTTTGCAAAGCAAAAATATGTCCTCTGGGGATTCTACTTCAGTTTTACAGAACATGCAAATACTGAGCTTTTCTTTCTTTAAAAGAACGAATCCCCCGAGCATTAAAGACAAAAGTTTAAATGTCACGCTCATCCTTTTTCGAATTTGATGCAAAACACGTACCCAAACTTTCCACCCAGCTTCTTCAACAGTTTTGTTCTACTTGATTTGAAAAACTACCAAAAATGGTACCCCGAAATTGGCCTGTCCAAAATGGTGAGCTAACTGCGTACATTGAGGCTAAACAAACAAGGTGAAGAAACATGTTGAAAGGCAGCCACAGAAAACTGTTTTGCTGCCATTGAACGAATCGTTGCAGACATTACAGACTCGCACATATAGAAAAAAACATAACCAAAGCAGAGAGGAAAATAATCTTACTACCTCTGAAATTTAGTATTAAATAGCTTTCCCCGTGCACACGTTCCGATTGACTTTGCCGAAATAAATTACTCGGTAATTAGGCCATAAGATAACTAGACTAGTATGAATAACCGCCAAAATAAACCTTTACAAAGGAATCAATAGTCTGTCTTTGTATAATTTCAGTGCGGTTCGGTGCGACTATAAATAGGCACGCTTACCCTCCTTCCTTACGTCAAAGAGTCTCTTGCCTTGGTATTTTCTTTGCTGGACAATTTCCATAGCCATTGTCTTTCAAATCTTTGGCTCACGAAAAAAAAGCTCTCTATCACCGTAGCGAAGAAATCGAGCAATTATTGACCTTGGACGTCCATCATCATTTACTTTGCCTTCTCTGTGGACTCGCTGGAATTCGATGTCACTTGCGTCGAATTCTAATTTACTCTCTAAGAAAGATTTTAGGACGCTGCAGGAATTTTTTTGCCTTCTTCTTGAATTCCGTAGAAGCGCAAAATTTTCGGCTTATAATAATTTATCTACGAGAGCGTTATACCGCGCTTAGCATGCCTTCTCGCAATTTACCTCATGACTGAACTTGCTTGTTAATCTCATTCAGGCCATCCTCCATCTCCTTCACTTTCCCTCTTACTTCAGACTGGTTTGCTTTAAGTTTATTGACTCTACCGTCTAGCTTGTCAAATTTCTTCTCTAGACTGGAGACATAGGAAGAAATCTTGTCTATTTTTTTGTCCATTTCCGGTATCTGTGCGAGAACGCAATCGATTTTTGAGCTACATGTAAGGTTTTCCGTCACTTCTAAGGAATCTAAAATTTCGTCAGAGGAGGAATCTAGTAGTAAACTTCTCTCACTCACAGACACTTCTTTGACCTTTTTCCCCTCCGGAGAAAGTAGCTCACCGTCTGATACACTTCAAACGCTTGACGCGTCCTTGCGGTTTTACTTTTTGCCGGACATAACGTTGTTTTGGCCAATATTAAGTTGATATTACCTTATTCAAGAACGGAAAGTGCGGAGAAGCCTTAGGCACGTCTATATTCGCTCCGCATGCCTCGACCCATTATAAACAATTCCAGAACTCCTTGTTTTTCTGTCTAAATGCCACATGACTAGAAACTAAGAGCAAGGACTGATGAAATGAGAATAAAAATATAAAATATGTTCTTTCGATTCAGAATATCTTAATGCAAAGTTACATTTACTTATAAAAATAAATAGCAGCAATAATAATTAATTTATACTATAAACAATATTCAAAAGCGCTTTACATTCAGTTGGAATTAAAAATACTTTAAGCTAAAAGGAAATTCTTAAGTTGGGGAACATGTTGCAAGCACTACGTACCCACCTCGAATAGCTTTGCTAGCTACGGACATGGAAGCAGACCGGAGAAAGCCTCCTCGCCTAGCAAAAGTAGTCACGGGGACTAATTATAAGAAACGAAGGACGGCACGGTATGAGATTACCAGCATCATCAGCCAAGCTCGTCTGTAACAGTCGAGGACAAACACGTTTGAATTTACTGACACCAGACCGCAATTAAGCAGAGGAGAGTGTAAGAATTGCAAGATATGAGAGAGCACATGGAAAAGCAGAAACGAGAAGCAGCGTCTGTACCATTACCGAACAGAGCTAGAAGAAGAGAAAATAGAACCCTAGGCCCGATAGCGAGATGTCGAGCGAACGGTGAGAGCTCCACAGTATTGTTGCATCATTCATGACTGAATGACGTGTTGCGAGCCTTTCGTTTACTTTCTAGCTTATTCTGAACTTTCTCGACCATAGATCGATTAGTCAGTCCTATTTCCTTACCCCCCTGCAAGTTTAACTTAATGTAATCAGTTACTACCCAGATTGAAGCAAAAGTTATACACATAACGTCATATTTTCTTCTTATTGAGCCTTGGCCCGCTATTTTACAGTGGCAAGTGTTACACATTGTTAAAGGCAAAATAAAAATGAATGAATGAATGAATGAGATTTATAAATTCGGCATCCCAAAAAGTGGTCGCGATCGCTTGTGCGAGGTGACCGTTTACGAGAGCTTCCAGCTATAGAGTGTTTTCACTCACGTGGCCAGCATCTATGCAAATTTATTAGAACAAAAGAAAGCGTTTGCATAAGAAAAGAGTTTAACTCCCACAGGATTAGTTTGGGAAACCAACATGGCCGCCATTTCATTGTTTTGGGACACCAATATGGCCGCCGTGACGTCATGTGAAAACACTCTATAGGGATTTGACTGGAGAAACTTTGATGATCCGAAATAAATGGTTTCATATAGAAAGTGGTCGCACATAGATCTAACGGAAGATTTCATTTACCAAGGCGACTATCAACACGCGCTCTTTTCCCTAACTGTTCCACTACAGACATTTGGATTACAAGAGAGGATGACTACGACTACGAGATAGTTTACTCACCTTAGTCAGTCTGCGCGCATGAGCCAGGTTCATTTTAGCGGCAAAACGCAGAGGCCGCGGTTATTTTGTTTTCGTGACAAGGTCGTTGTGAGGGAAACTTACCGAATTTATCATTTTGCGATCAGGAGAGGGCTTAACTTCCTAGTTCAATAATAATATAAGTTCTAGCCTTTCCTGTGTTAAACAAAAACATAAGCCAGATCTCGTCCTATTGCTGGTTTTCAGTGTCACGCTATTCAAAATAGATGAAAATAAAAATCAAAACCGTCTAATAGATAAAGTCCAGAATCTGGGAAATGAAAGGAGGTACATACACAAAGACCCTCGCCAAGATTCAGGTCAGAGGAATATTTCGTATACGAGATATCCGAAGAAATGTTTTACCCAAATTTATAGAGATTTGTATGGAGACGCCATGCTGGTGCTCACCTGGATGAGCTCCAACATGGCGGACGGAAACCAACAGAAACATCTGTTACCGAGTTTTACTACAAAAGCGTGAATTTATTCCTCGAGAAACTCAGAAAACATTAAAGTAATACTTCTTCTAATACATGAACTGTTTAAATAGCAAAATTTCCTGAAATAAGTCATTTTTTTAACCTACATGACAGCTCTCTTGGCCGTCATGTAAATGCCGCGTCACGCAAAAACTTAGAAATTCAAGCGTCCTCTATCACAAAACCAAGAACCCTTTTGAAGCAAAAATTTGTATGAAAATTAGTTTTCAGCTGCTCTAATGCATCGTGAAAGTAAAATCTCGGTGGGATGGATAGTTTTTTAGTTTGAATCTTAGTGACGTCATGTGAAAACCAACAATTCCTCGAATCTTAAGGGCCCTATTAACCCTGGAACGTTCATACCCCCCTTGTGGTACAGGGGGAATTGGTGGAACCCCTCTCCAGAGTTTTTGATATGTTGCAGTATTACGAAACGATATTGCCTTCAGTGCAAAGCCTTTGATTTTCTCAAAAAGACGAGTAGCCTGCGAAAACATCCGTTTCTCCTCGCTCTTCGCCGCTGGGGACGTTTCGCGCAAAGGAACGTCTGCGACTCAGCGACAGAAATTCCATACTAATGACGCAAAATCTGTCCGGAAACCGGTCAGAAGCACTGATTGGTCGACGGAGTAGTTACATTGTTTTTGCTACTGTTTACGGCCACAAAGGTCAAATGTAAACGCGGCACTGATTGGTCGACGGAGTAGTTATATTGTTTTTGCTATTGTTTACGGCCACAAAGGTTAAATGTAAACGCGAAGAATCTCTAACAAAACAGTCAATATTTGTGGAATTATAGTCTTTTCTAGAAGAAGCATTTTAGTTTTGCTGGAGCTCGTTGGCAGATGAACACAACACTTTACCAAAATCGACCATAAGACGCGTGAAATGGGACAAATTTATATTTGGAACCCCATGACTACCGGATTTATTATGCAAACATCGATTTTCGTCATGAGTATGGAATTTCTCTCGCTGAGTCGCAGACGTTCCTCTGCGCGAAAAGTCCCAGCGTCGAAGAGTGCGGAGAAACGGATGTTTTCGCGGACTACAATACGAGGTATATTTTATGGGTGGTGGCGCTGCTGGAGGCCTATAAAGTCACCAACAATGGTCGCCATATTGGCCGCCATCTTGGATTTACCAAGAATTAGAAATCAGGTTAAAACTGCGATAAATGGTAAATTTTTGTGCCTGGCATGTAAAATAACACATAAATAAGCGCTTGCATCATTCCTTCCCAAAGCTTTTATAGTTGACAGAAGTTGAAAAATATGCATTTCCACTCAAAAATGGCTTGACCATCTGCTACCTATGTACGTCATATCTCGCAACCATAGAAACTGACATCACTAAACTTGTCTCAAAATGTGCTCGAGGGATGAACAAACAGCTACTAAAAACGTCAGTTGGTGATGTTTTTCTCGTCTAAGAAAAAGCTCAAAAATCCTCTGAGGGTGGTGGCAACTACCCCCCACCCTTCCCACCGTACGTCCACGGGTTAACAGACATACCTGCAACAACCAACCGCACGAAGTCATATATAACGAATCCATCTGGGTGATCAGGGGTAAGAAAACAGCCATAAAATCTCTAATCATCTTTGGTGACATTATAAAGTGTGAAGCTGGCCTGACCAGATGACAAATCACCTGTGCGAGTTCCATTCACACGACCTTTGTATGCCTTAGGGACTGATCCAGGTGGCAGCACATCGACACCACGGCCGTCTAAAGTTACTAAACGTCCGCTTCTCCCGTCGATGTCATTTGCACCATCATTCGCTAATCCCCAGGTTATTTAAGTCAACTCCTCCAGAAAATGTCCACGAGAATGTCACAGATTGACCAACACTTCCTGTCACCTTTTTCTTAACATATGGTGTTTTAAATCTTACTGCAGCTGCTTGACCTTCAACGCAAACATGAAAACAAAAACTTTTTAAATGATAATTTTAAGGCAATAAAATCCGATGAAGAGCAATTTAATCACACAGTTAAAAAAAGCTGAAAGACAAAATAAAACAGAAAAAATGCATCGTTTAACAACAAAAATGATTTGTATCAGTTGTGATTAGAAGCGAACTGAGGAAACTGTGCCAAGTGGAGTCAGGTGGAGTAATCGTAACTTTACCAGAGGTTCTGACGTCATCGGAGAGGCTGACATTACAGTCTAAAATTGGTAAGCCTGGTTTTCGTATAACCGTAAATGCCAGACAACAAGGATTTTTATATGTTTCCCAAAAGTCGCAGAATTTTGCTTCTAAAGAAAATTTGAAGCCTGTGTTGTTAAGAAACCTTAAATGTTTGCGATGTTGAATCATTTCGCTCGTTCCTCAATCTTCTAACCGCTATGCAAACTCTTAATCCACTACTGGAATCCAGAGTATACAAGCGTGGAATCTAGCCTCCTACGCAGACGTTCTTAGGGGTTCGTCACGCGTTCCTGCCCGTGACGAACCCCTAAGAACGTCTGCGTGGAGGCTAGGTGGAATCCAGATATCAAGACTGTCTTGGGTACCCTTTATGATGTGATGTCATGTTAAGAAAGCAAAGAAACACATACAAACACAACTTTAATGTGCTCGACTTCCCTCGAATACATCGATTTATGTTTACACTGAATGTACAGTACAAGAATGCTAAAACCTACAATTTCCGAGTGACACTAGAATTCTACATACAAGAGTAGGGTAGGAAAATGTTCCTAGGTCCAGTCTTACTGTTTTCTCTATGACTCTGCATAATTGAGAACAAAGAGCTGTGACTAACAGTTTAAGGTCTTTGTAGCTGCCACCGGGATTTTATATTGATCTTCTATTTTTGTCGTTTGCACATAATCAATCATTAACTATCTTGTACAGAAATTACATGTACGAACTCCTTGGTTTTCTACATGATCATGATATCAAAAAAAAGTGACCGCCTTGCATTCAGACAAAGCTTTTTTCACGGTTTGGGAATATCGACTTCTCGGAAAGATAAGGAAACAATAACTGATTATGTTCTTGATATAACCATAGATGTTATTCTACAGTTTTAAAAAGATGTTGTTCAACCAGCGAAGAAAACAACAAAAATCAATAGATACTGAGATGGCTGATTTAGCTGTCAACATTTCTTCGAGGGATGAGGACTAAAATTGAGGTGCTCAGAGTCACGTTGTACCCGATCAAAAATTCTCGTTGTTTCATTATTCCAACCCCAAAAACATGTATATTTTTCCGGTCAAAGAAATAAAAACAGACATTTTTCCAAAGACAAAATTCCTGTTATTCTTATTTATTGTTCATTTTCAGCCCCAAGGTTTCCAAAGAGCTTTACGACTGCTATGCAAGTTTGATTACATTAATTTATCTACTGAATACTTATTTAGCTAACTTCTGTTAAGATTGATATTAAAAAAGGCACTTTCGTTACATCATCTTTACATGAATTCAAAGAAAAAGCCTCATAATTTAGCGCGCCCTTAAACCACTTAGATATTTAGATATTAACTTAGCATAATATGCAATAATACCACTTGTTGCTAATTGCTTGAAAATATACGTATAAATTTATCCTAGAAGGAGATGAAATAATAAATTCTTTAACAAGCTTACCTGTACCCGTGAGTAGCTGAAGCAGCAGCAGGGATCCAACCGAAATGGACATCTTGTGATCGTCTGTGACGTATAAGCTTCTTTTGGTTGACTTTATGGATAGAATGACGCGGGTATTTACTTGGCAGTGATCACAAAACGTAAATGTTCTCACAGAAGAGAAGATAAGCATACTAACCTCGCTGCAAGAATCATCTAGTCAAAACCACGTGTCTGACAAACTCAAGCGGAAGCCAAAAAAAAGTTACGTCACGCCATGCATTTGAGTTTCCTCTACAGTCGTTGTATTGATCCGAAATTTAAGTTTATCTTTGACTTTTACAATTAGTTGGATGTACTTTCATGACGACCAAACGAAAGCAGCTAGTCAAGTTGAGCTTACAAGTCTCACTCAAACATCTCAGGTTGCAGCGTTTATGTTTTATTAATATTTATCGTATTTCGCTTCTAATCCAATCAAGGTGCTAAGGGTGATTTGGGTATTCCTTAATTGTCGGTTTTCACTGTCACGCCATCAAAAAATAAATGCAAATTATTCAATACAGACAGTCCAGAATCTAGAAAACGAAATAAAATAAATATACAAAGGGCCTCGCCAAGAATAAGGTCTCTACGATATTTCATATACGAGATATTCGGAAAAAACGTTTTACCCAATTTTATAAAGCTTTGTATGGAGACGCCATGTTGGTGTCCCTTTGAGAAGCACAAATATGGCCCCGACCGGAAAGCAACATAAGACATCTGTTTTTGAGTTTCCCTATTTATGCGTGACTTTATCGCTTGAGGAACCCATGAAGATTAAAGTAACAATTTATTCTGAGACAAGGAATGTTTAGATAACAAATCTCAAAAAATTGGTAACGTTTTAAACCCACGTAAGAGCTTTCCCAGCCGCCAGCTAAATACAGTGTCACGCAAATGAGAAAGCCTGGGAATCCTAGTGTCCTCTATCGCAAAACAAAGAACCATTTCTCGATTATTATTTCGATGAACACATTGCAGTGGAACCTCCATTCAGTTAAGCCCTCTCCTGATCGCAAAATGATAAATTAGGTAAGTAAAGCTTCCCTCACAACGACCTTGTCACCAAAACAAAATAACCGCGGCCTCTGCGTTTTGCCGCTAAAATGAAGGAAGGCACTAGATAACATCGACCTAAACCAGATGAGTCATCGATATGTCAGCGGCGTCTTACAAAATGAACCCTCGACTTCCGCTCATTTGATCGATCGCTGCGAGGATGTTAATTTCAGTTTAAAAAAAGGGTCAATTTTTGACATTAACAGTTGATATTACTAAAAACTGTTAAATCTACAATAGACTCAGAAGTATTGCAATGAATTACGTGGCTTATGGCGGCTTATGGTCGTTCCGAGGAACTTAACTGAGGCTCAGGTTTCGGTCGATGTTATTTAGTGTCGACACGCTACGAAATACTATCTAACATCGACCGAAACCAGGCTTCAGTGACAGAAGCTAAGAGGAGAAGACAGCGTTTTACTGATAAGTATGTACTTTATTGACATGTTATGTTGTTTAAAAAGTAAAATCTAAGTTTAAATAAACAAAGCTTGCAAATAATACTTGTAAATAAAAGATCAGGCAAAATAAGCAAAAAGCTTACTTGCAATCCCGGGGGGAATCCCATATGGAAGGGGCGGGGATGCTCGTCAGAAATTTTGAATTAAACTTCTAAAGGAGACCAATCTGGGTGTGGCCCAACCCCTAAGAGCGATCATTTTAAACTTTGATCACATGACTGGAGTAAATAAAATAAATTGAAAATATACAAGTTTTTAATATTTCTTCTAGTGCAACCCTAAAAGAGACCTTTGTGGCTAAATATGATCATGGTGTTTTGCCCAGAAAATCCTAAGCGAGACCAAAATCTGCAATTTACAATCCTAAGCGAGACGACGAGCATCCCCGCCCTTTCATATGGGAGTCCCCCCCACCCCCCTCTTGGACTTGCAGTTTTAGATTATGTTCAGTGTAAAGGACACTGGCCAAGCTGCCATACATTTTCAAAATAAAAAAATAAATATTTCAAGGAATTAGGGAATCTCAATGTATTGATGCTGGGCAAGGAACATGCTAGGCCTGGGTGTGGCTGGCTGCAGTCCAGGGATAAAAGAGTTGTTTCCTTCTTGTACTTTTTACATTTAGAACAGATCATTACAAACATTGGCTAAAACTATATAATCAGTTAATCAGTTATGATATATCAGTTAATTGGGAAAAACAATTATGCAACTTTTTTCACTTTTCAATTTTTTTTGGAAAACTGTATTGAATGTATTGAGAACAATTAATGTTTTTTTATAGAGCTAATTTATCCCTCTTTCAAATGGGATATGGCTTAAAACACTGCTGTAAATACCTACAGAGATATAATAAAAATATGAAAGTCGTCAATTTTAGCCTGATTTTTAGTAAGAAGACAATTTAAGAAACAAAGGCATATATTTTTTTGTATTGAGTTTTGATGCATGGACAGGTGAAATGTATGGCGTACGATCCCCGCCAAAATTCATGGTTTGAATTTTAAATTGCTCATTTAAATTTTCAACTTTAACACTTGAATTGTACATCTGAATTCAATATTTTACACTCTTCCTTTAGAATTCACTTCACTGGAAAACGTTTTTACACTCGTCTTTTAGCTTTTGAACTCAACTATTTTATTTGACCTTGCTCGCTGTACATTTTCAAATCGACAAACAAATTTTTATACACAGCTACTTTTTATTAGGTTTGATACCTGAACTGTTTATTAGTTTTGATGCCTGAACTAGCACTCTACATTTGACTGAGATGCCAATTTTGCATTCGATACTCACTCGCCGCATTTCGCCAGTCACCGCGTGAAATTTGAAACTCAACGTCGTATATTTTCAACTCAATTTTTTTTCAATTTTTGTTTACGCTTCAGTGATCATTGCTCGAGACAAAAGAAGCTAGACAACACACGACTTCTACCTTAAGCCAAAATACTGCTTGCTCTGTTAAAACATAAAGCCTTTTAACTCAAAGATTTTCTTTTATCCGTCAATGCGATCATTTCCTGCAATGTTTTCTCACGCCCAGATAGTTAGTGTTCTTTGCAGAATGTTAAATTCTTATGGATAGTGATTTATAGATCCAAATTTATGTATAGAAGAATGAAATTGCAGCTTAAAATGAAGCCGCATCAACCATGGACAAAATGCATTGTGTAGTGTAAGAAAATATACATACCTCCTCCCCCGACGGAGGTCCGCTTTTGCTTTAGACCCCCCACCCCTCCACCCCTTGGAATTTGCCTTTCAGGGGTTTCTTGTCAGAACGCCACACCCCCAGGAATTTCTGTAATTTTCCAACTTGCCTTAGGCACCCTTTGGAAATAATATTTCCTCTGCTGCACACCATACTGTTATCCAGTTTTCCGACAGAACAACAAATATCACAAAATTCTGATGCCCTTTAGTTGGAGAGACCTGTTTCCTTTAAAAATTTAAGTTGTATTCCAATTGCTGTAAGAATTAATTTGTTCAGGCACTAAACTGTATGCAATACATATCAGCTGGACTGGTAGCAGACTAATTGACCAGCGGGTAGATTATTTAATTTTCATTGATATGTTTGCTCCGAAATGGGCACGCGGGCCCCATAATTTAGCACGTTTTCACTCCTGGGACCCTTGCATTACCCCTGGGTATTGAGCGTGGTATTTAAGTAACGATCCAGGTAAGAAGGGAAGCAATTTCTTTTGTTGAGGTGCAATACGCTTTCCTCACATAGAAATGTTTTCATCTTTACGCAGAGAATGCATAAACCTACAAAAAGGCAGTTTACGAAAGAAAATGTATTTAAACTCTACTTTTAAAGAGTGTATTTTTGTGTTAAAACATTTCGACCAATCACAAGAGTTGCAAACAAATAGCCAAGAAATGTTTACAATTTTACATGATCCGTACATACGATTTCTGTGTAAAATATCGAATTCAGATGTAAAATTCAAGTGTGAAGTTGAAAATTTAAATGAGCAATTTAAAATTCAAACCATGAATTTTGGCGGGGATCGTACGCCATAGAAATGCTCCACGCAACAAAAGGGTTTTCTAGGCCGATCATGCTGCAGTCCCTGTCAATCACAACACACAAATAGACCCCAGGTTTTTACAGTCATAGAGTACTAGCTATTTTACTGGAAGCTTTTGTTTTTCTGCCTTTACAGTCTTATGAACGTTGTGTCATTTGCGTTTGTCTCTTTCTTTTTCCTCTATTCATGGAATAGAGGAAATGGAACGGAAAAACAAACCAACAAATAAAGCATACTTGAAGCTACCCATCGAGGTAGTGAAATGGTGATATAAGCTTTCCCAATTTGGGGGTACAATATTCGGGAATTTAAAAACTTTCATCTCGCGCACCAGAAACTTTGTTGTCTTTGTTATTGTTGCAAAAAAAAAAAAACGCACACACACAAATAGATATTTGACAAAACTATTACTGCCTCCTAAACGTACAATCAGCAGGGTCTCGGTTATATTTGATCATTTTGAATATTTAAAACGTAACAAATGTTTAGGAATAAAATTACTGAAGGGGCAAAAAGAAATATTATAATAGCAGTTTTAGCTACCAGGAGAAAAAATCATTTTCATTACTACCCACCTTGAACGACTAAATGTACATAATCAAAGGCTGTAGAATATGGACCGACAGGAAATAACTCGCAGCCATAAAATTCCTCATCGCTTTTCTTGATTTTGGTAAGGATAAAAATGACAAAGCCAGAGGAAGCATTACCCCTCCCACTTACACGTCCAACGTATGCTTGAGGGGGTGTCATAGGTAGCTGTCCTTGAAGTCCAATAGATATGAGATTCTTATTCACATAACTGTGGCACTAACAGAATCCTTCAGTCCCCAGGTTACGGTTTCCACACCATTTGAAAAGTTCCGAGTAAAGTTAACGGATGAACCAACTATCCCGAACACGTCTCTGCCATCATATTTTTGAACGAATTATATCTGACCTTACAAAGTAAATATACAAGATAGCTTACAAGTTAAGTCTACTAATTTATGGATGTTCTTAAAAACAATTTAAACTTGTATCAACTTACAACTTACAACTCAAAATACAAAGTGCACTCATTCAATATTCAGGACGATCGATCGAAGCACGAGTGGGCTTTTAGCTAAACAGTTACAAAAAATTCCAAAATCACCTAGTATATATATGGCCAGCCGGTGCTCACTTTTGCAGAGTGAGATGTGGTCGCGTTTGAATGAACATTAACAGAGTTTCGCTTCAGCATAATAAAGAATTTATTATCATATGGTTATTTTTTATTTACTGGTTTTATCGATGTGTAATCTTCAAAAGCGTTTGATACGCGCGGCATTTTGAATACCTCCTGCAAGCGATGTTCACTGAACGACTGAAAACAAACGGCACAGCGATTAAAATTACAAGAGAGACTACTAACAATCAATAAAAGAAATATAATTCGGTGAAACATATACAGAGACAATAATTTTCATTCACGAAGACAAGTATTGAAGTGTCGCTAAAAATCCTGAGTTCAAGCTTTTAAAAGCTTTAATAAGTTTATAAGTTTAAGCCCGGCTTCCCGGTGTTTGCTTCTTTTCAAAGCGTAAAATGAACTCGAGGCAAGAAAATCGCTCAAAGCTTTCTTTTACAGCCAGAACTAACTCAATATTCTTTGGAACGTTTTCTTTCTATTTGCGGTGATAAAATGTCTAAAGGCTTTTTAAAGTTCTATAAGCTTATATCAAAACTGATACTCGGTCAGATCAGTGTCTCAAATCCTACAAAGGTGCAGAAACTAAATAGCCGCATAAAGTACGCTCGACTTCATATTCGACTTTAGATATAAAAATTAAAAAACAAATATCAAATACAATAATTACTCAGGCTTACCATTCGAGATGCAGCCCTGAAAGGTATCAAGCGAGGCTGGGTGCTAATGGGGGTACCCAATTCTCAGTTAACTACTATTTTTTGGCCAATTCTCACTTTAGGCCATCCAGTTTCTTTCTCCGTTTAGCGTCGTCCGATCGACGCAAATTTTTAGCATTTAAAAAAAAAAAAACAGTAACGACGTATGTTAAACCATTTTTCACTTGAAATAATTCTTTTAATCTGAAAAATGAGAATAGCAATAGCATAGAGAAAAACAGGAACAAAAACAGGAACATTTTTCCAGGAAATTGTGCATTTTGTTAATCCAAATATGTTAATGTTAACTTTAAACGTCATCCTGGGGGCCTCCTATTCCGAGACTTCTTGTGGTTCTTTTTTATGTTTTTTTCTTTCAATCCGACCGAACGACCGACCCAACATCAGGAAACGCATTCGACGCTAAACGAAAAAAGGGGATGGCCTAACTACTAACGTTAAAACAGTATTTTCCTTTTCCGAACACAGAAATCTTGTTAATATTAGAAGATGACTTATTCGTTGAGTTGTCTACAACCAGTTCTTTGACTGACGCTTTCTATTTGTCTGGTACTGCCCTAAAGCCGTTTGCACATGGTAATATCAGTTTATGTGCCACCGGAACAAAACAGCCGAACAAAAAATGTCACTAGAAAATAGCATTGGTGTTTGGAAAACTTTTTTTGCATTCATTAACATTAATCTAATATCACTTAGCTGTAAACTTTTCATTTATCGGTTACCTACTAATTTTTTGGCCAATTAACAGTTAACTACTGTTTTTTTTTTGGCCAAATATCAGTTAACTGTTAACCCCATTCGCACCCAGTATCGCTTCAGACTTTGCAACCCTCTTACGCATCAAGCAAGGTGAAAAACGAAAAAGATGCCATCCCTAATCGGATTTCTGACTTTGCCAAGTGACGTATTTCTCAACCAAAAACCCAATAAACAAACTAGCCATGAATAACAGAAGACTCCTGATAGCAGTGTTCAGTTTGTACATCCAGTGGAAAAAGACAGTTAAAAACATCACAAGTTGACACACGACTCTGTCAGCTTCAGCGGTCAAAGTAAATAAGATTCAAGATGCTGCATAAATTTTCCGCATTAACCCACTTGTCAAATTTTGACCAATCACAGCATAAAATTGGACAAAGAGCGTGACCAACGCGTGATCATGGTGAGCAAAGTTAAAAGCAACTGTCTTCCCTGCCTGTAATAGCTGGCTGAAGTTTCACGTCCGAGGACAGTTTGAAATCAAAATTTTAATTATGCGGCAGAAATACACGACATATTTCATATGGATTTAAAGAAAAATTAAACTTGAACCTGCGATCATTTGATCATGTTGTGCGTCATTTCCGCCTCACCCTTTTATTGCGACATTGGCCGTTTTTATACTAAGGACGCATTATCTGTCTGTCTGTCTGGACGAACTTGGGCAAATATTTTGTGGTTTGTCTGGGTTATGCGTCTCTAGTATAAAGACGGGCACGAGACGCATTATGCGTCCAGACGAACTACCTTTCGTAGTGCGTCCTTCAAGACGTATTTCGAAGGAAAGTTCGTCCAGACGCATAATGCGTCTCGTGCCCGTCTTTATACTTGAGACGCATAACCAGACGAACTTCAAATCTTTGCCCAAGTTCGTCCAGTCGGATAATGCGTCCTTAGTATAAAAATGGCCATAGACGCATTATCCGTCTGGACGGATAATGCGTCCTCTAGTATAAAAACGGCCATTCTTCATTTATATAATATTTTGATTGCTACATAAGTTCAGTAACATCTGTAAACCTGAAGAAGGCTGGTATGGCCAGCCGCAAGAGGTTGACCATAGACCATAAAGTTCTTACTCTTCTTACCTTATGATTTCTCTCAATCTTCTTCATTGTGTTCCTCAGTCTTTCAAACGTAGGACGGTCCACTGGGTTTTCCCTCCAACAGTCAAGCATAATCTGATAGCTAATCGAGAGAAACATAATATATAGATTTAGCCAGGGCTAAAAGCGAAGCTGCCATTAAAATTTAAATAAAACAGTAAACTTGTATTCCCCAAATCGGTTAACGTTAGAGCACATTCATGTGACTTTTGTAGGAAAGGCGAAATTATTTTAGAGAAAAATAATTTGCAAACAGTCCAAGAGTGAACCAAATCTTACATCGAGTTGATAGCCTTATATTTACACCCAAAAAAAGCAATCATCTTCGATCACATTTAAGAGCCATAAATTGGCTCTTGGTCATAATAGATTAGGCCTGGAAAACAAATTCTAAAACAAATCAGGCGGAATTTTTTGCGTTCAACACGTTTCGGGAGTTTGATTTACAAAATCTTCCTAACAAATCTGGGGGCGTGTAAGCCAACACTTTAAACTTTTTATACATCACCTGAGGTGAAACGGTACAATGAGGCGCTGTTTTTATCATAGAAACCTTGGAGAGAATGCAGTATTTCACAATTTTGAAATACAAATTTCACTCATTCAATATTCAGGACGATCGAGGCACGCGTGGGCTTTTAGCAAAACCCAGAGGAGAAGTGAACGTCTTCCCACACTGCATTGCGATTGTGTTTCTTACAAGATGGCGGAGTTTTCCTTCGGAAGTCGTGTTTTTACGGTGTTTTTGTGTGACATTTTTACCGGGTTAGAATCCTAACTAGAGGTAAGTAAGACTATTCATACATTCTTTGTATTTTTATCTTTTCATAAAAGGAAGCTTTACGGGAGTATTTCTTCTGGAACGTATATTTTTTCGTATTTGAATTATGATGTCCTGGTCTGTCATCGTTCGCCGCGCAGGAATAGTTCTGAAAACATGTTTGTAGATTCTTTTCTAGTGGGGTATTGTTTAATTAAGTCCGATATTTAAGTAATTCAGAGGTTTATCTTTGTATTTTTACTAAAGTGACCCAAAGTGACCCAGATATTTGACCATTTTGAAGGCCGAGAAATCGGTCAACGTTGGCGGTTTTGTGATAAGTCTTACAGAATGCTGCGAAACGTGTCATCACGCAGGAAATGCAGAGAGTCTGAATGTAGTCTTTTTGTGTCATTGATTCCGACTTTTAAGCAAAATGGCTTAATCTGAACACTGTTAAATACTTCAAACATTCCCAATATATTATTATACAGAGACTTAAATTAAGATTATAAATTATGAAAACATCTCACATTCCCAGGTGTTACCCTCGCCAAATCTTCAATCATTTCAATTTCCTTTGCTTTACCATAAGGCAGGGTGGCCAATACCAAAGAAATAATAAGTGATTAAAATTACAATCTATCCTTAATTATGAAAGATCTTCAAATCTTGAAATCTTGCCATGGGTCTCTTTGATAAGATACAGGTTTTTTGGATTCATAAAAGGCGAAAAAGAATGGCTTTCATGGCTTTTCTAGCTTTCTTTTTAACTGTTTTATTGCCAAATAGATTTTTATATATTTTGTGATTGAGGTGTTTACCCCATTTATACTTTTAGAGAAACCTGCAAGTGTATGAAGTCAGTGAGGCCCTTCATTTATACTGGATGCTAGATATCAAAGTGATGATGCACACCAGCCTCAGTTGGATTATAGATTTTAGAATGTATGGATGGATATTTTTGTTACCTCATTTTACGTCACAGAAAGTACCATCTTAGTGGCATTTTTATATCAATATCCATTCACAACCTCGTTCCCAGGTTCTCTCTCCTACCCGTCGAGAGACCCTGGTTGGGTTTGGTCACGTGTCTCCCAGAATCTGGGAGATTACAAACAAACAACTTGGGGGAGGGGCGGATAAGTGTGAGATTTGTCTCTACAAAGCGTAGACGTCGAGATCAGTGGAAACTGCGTATCCAACCTTGTCTAAAGGGTCCTGTTTTTTATAGTTCCCGGACTAGTCAAGACAAAACCTCGAACGCCGAATCCTTTGACAGCGAAAGCGTAACTTCCTGCAGAATATCTGGATGTTTATCGGATGTTGCAAAGGAAATCACGGATTCACCACTTGTGCAGTCAAAAATATTTTAGGCGGTTGTATTCATACCGAAACGCAGTGGACTTAAATTGCTATTTCTATGTTATAGAGGCCACCTTTAGAAAGCAAACGTATGTATTTTCAAAACTATGATTATGCAGTTCGAAGGGGTACCGAAAAGATGTATCAAGCGTTGCCGTCCTCACAAACCTCGAAAATATTAAAATCAAACAGAAGCAACAGGAAGAGAGAATACGCCGCCCGGACTCAGTTTGATTGTTCAAATGAAAAGAGGTAAACAGAATCTTAGAAGAGTATATTTTTATCCAACGGCTCTGTGTTGTATTTTTGTCGTCGTTTAAAATCAACAGAATAGCCGTATAAGTTTCTTTGTTAAAAAAATATGGCTTGGACGACTGCCAACCGTTTGTTGTTCTTTGTTTAATTTTCTGGAGGGTTAGGTATATGCTTTAGAGGATTCAGAAAAGTCACTGAGCTACATTTGTTTTTTTTAATAAAGCTTCCATTTGGACCATATACAAGAAATCCTTTCGCTTTGGCAGGTTATCACTGGGTTATGTTGTCTGTTTTGTCTCTGTTTATACTATTTCCTGTTGTCTTCAGTGTCGCGTTTTGGTCATCCTTTGCTTATGCACGTACTATATTATATTTTTTTTACCTCTATTTACCACTAAAAGCGATACGTTTTTTCTGTTGCTGCATCATAAAAAAGGTTAGGGGTAGGAGAAAGCTGACATTTCAGACTACAGCTTTCCGTTAAGTCATTAGAGCTAAAATATTATTTTGACCGTGAATGTAAAATGAATCCTCTGCTATCAACGTAACTGCTTTGTTTTGTCACCGCTAATGGTTTAGGTTTTGCATGTACTGATTCGGGCCGATTACTATGGTGTTCATTCCCCGCCAAAAATCAACTTGAGTCCTCAACATTCAACTTGACGGGCTAACATTAAGTTACAGCCCTCAACTTTCAACTTCACGTTTCAACATAAACTCCCAAAAATCAACTTGAGTCCTCAACATTCAACTTGAGCGGCTAACATTAACTTATAGCACCCAACTTTCAACTTCACGTTGCAACATTTAAATTGAATAATTCAACTTAAACTCAAAACATTGAACATGATTACTTGTTCTTGAAAATTGAGCGCGTATGAACAACCAACATTCAACTTGAGAAACCAAAATTCAGTATTCAGTGCTCGGCGTTATATATAAGTCTCATCATCTCTTTTTATAGTCCGATGTTAAAAAGATACTGAACTCGTATCAGACGCGACGGGTCGTGAATAATTGCCGTGCGATTGAAAAGTTCATCGTTGCGATCAAAAAGTTCATCGTTGCGAATTCTTGATCTCGTTGTGCGAAAAGCGTAAAATGTCCGCCAAAATGTATCATATGTCAAACGCTGACGTACAAGCCAACTGCAGTTGTTTTTTTCTAGTCTCCGGTCCCGTAGTCCTTACACAAAATGGCGGACCTTCCTAGCGTTGTGGAAGCCATAAATGACCTCATAACCCGCATCGAGCGGTTAGAGAATTCAGAGAATGGCTGCGAAATCGGCTCAATCGTCTTAAGACTAGACTATATAACTAGGATGCTCGTAAATCTCGATGTGCCTGATGAGATTGTTAATACGATGAGAGGTTTGTACGAGAGTGTTGTACAGCTTGAAGCGAATCATAATTTAGTAGCAAGCAATGGATATGCGGCCCCAATACTTTGCACTGGGACCCGAGGAAGGCCTTCTTATGAAATACCCAGGGAACAACTGTCTTTCTTATTGGACCAAGGGTTCAAGGTATCGCAAATCAGTGTTATGCTGGGAGTTGGTCAGAGGACTGTCGAGAGGAGAATGTCGGCGTTTGGACTGAGTGTTTCAGGTGATATTTAGATTTCTCCTTTGTTACAGAGGGGTTTTAGACAAGAATCACCGAAAGGCGAGTTTAACCAGGATGTCAAAGGCAATTTTTCCTGGGTGGCTGTACAAACTCAAGCCATCGAATAATCTTGTCAATGACCCTTGCGTGACATAGCATAGCATAGCATCATTTGAACATTGTACCCTTTTGGAAGACTTTCGTAACAAGAAAAATGAGTGCTATTTTTAAGTGGGGGCTGTATAGTAACTTTTCAAATTCCACTATTATGAATAAAAGTAAGTAAATTAGCCATTCCAAGTGGGAACAATAAACGTTATGTTCACGTACCCCTTCCCCAATCCCTCTGTCCCCCAAAACAAAGTATGACAGTATAACGTGACTAACGAGACGTAACCGGAAATTCCAACAATTTATTGTCGCTCTATGGGTAATAAAACAGCGTTAACAAGCAGTACATTTCTCAATTCTGGTTCTTAAACCTAACAAAGCAGATTAAAATTTGAGTTTTGTTTTTGTCTGCGGCGTTAAAAGCCTTTCTAACTGTCCCAGTTCCACCCTACCTAAGTTTACCAAACTTGTTTTCATCTAACATGTATACGGTTGCAGTTAATTTTTTATCAGGCTCAGATAATTCTTGTTTTCCCTTTGTTTTTGTACTGTATGGTAATGAAGGAAAAAATAAAAATTACCTGTAATGAACTACAATATATACATTGTATATAATTTCAAATTTCAGGTACTTATAGTAAGTTAAGTGATGAACAATTAGATGAATTATTGAGATGTGCACAACAGTCTCATCCCAATATTGGTATAAGGATGGCTAAAGGCTTATTACAAAGTAATGGGCATCGTGTGCAAAGCGAGAGGATAAGGCAGTCGTTTTTAAGGACAGATCCCATTGGAGTAATGCAGCGATGGAGGGATGCAGTAAGAAGACGCCGATACAATGTCCAATGTCCTTTGGCTCTCTGGCACATAGATGTAAATCATAAATTGATAAGGTGAACATGGATTCTGTAATTATTTATGGCGTGGAGGGGAAGAAAAAATGGGGGGTTAGTCTCAAGAATTTCAGACGAGATCTGATGTCAGGGAAAGGGGGGGTACCTTTTTTATATTTTTTCCCCTTGAACCCTCCACAAAATGACCGATTCCAAAGATATCGTATGACTATTTTACTTTTCTAATATCTTACTGCTCTTTTGTATTCTTTCAAGATAGAGAATTGTTGTCCATGGTGGAGTAGATGGCTATTCCAGAATACCCGTGTTTCTTAAGGCATCTGACAACAATAGAGCAGCAACTGTGTTGAGCTTGTTTCTTGATGCAGTAAATGGTGGGGGGGGACAGGGGAGTCACAATCTCCCGCTTCCCGTACCCCGTTCTCCCGCCTCCCGTACGTTTTTGTCCCTTTGTCTCCCGACTCCCGCCCTTTATTGTGTTTCTCCCGTTATCATGTAAATCACGCTGTTTGACTCCCTATTCAGATTCTGATATAAGGAGTGCTTTGGCCTTGTCCAAAATAAAAAATTGTGTTGTAAATTGAACCACTCCGCACTTTCCAGCGCGATCATTGAAGCGGCATTCCTTTGACACAAGTTTACACCACGCGGCAAAATCTTCATTACAGTTTCCCTGCTAGTAGAGGTCTCTCACGACGAGGCAAAAATGAGAGAAAGGAGAGAGACCTCTGCCGGCTTCCGAAGCGTTGTTTGATGAAGCCGCCGACCAGATTTCTGCTGGAAACTTACGGTTTCAAAACCGTTTTCGTTTAATGTGTAATGCGCGTGCCCTGTTAGACTGAACGATGACAATTATTGAGCCCACAATGGAAGGTGTTGACAGGTCAACCATGACTCATAATGGGAGTAAAAATGGCCCCAAGAGAAACTGAAGACAATGCTTATGCAAACTTTTGGGGTGACAAACAAAGAGCATTATGGTATGCTATGGTATTTTCTGGAGTGGTCAATATCTCCCAGAGATTTTGCTCTCTTGTAGGAAATGATGGGGGGCTCGTTGTATATTTTTCTCAGTAGTGGTTACTTTTAAACTAAATGCCATTTGCTCATTAAGATGTTTTTATGGTATGGCAAAGCAGGGTGATACGTGTTAACGAAAGGTAGAATTTTCTTTCGCACTTCGTTGTTCTTTTGTATAGCCGAATTCCGTTCAGTAAATTTAACCTCAGAGGATTTTTTTTGTGAGGGTAACCTCTAGCGCGAAAGCGTTTTTTGAAGTTGTAGATGTTCTCATAGAAAGATTTAGCTGAGGAGTTAGTTCTCAGAAGTCTAAGTCTTCGCCCGCGGATGTCAAGGATTCCTTGGTTGTGAAATCTCTTGCTTTTGTTGTGAAATATCTTGCTTTTGTAAACAGTGTATCCAGAACGTTAATCTCTTTATCAAATATTTCAGCCGTAAGTTTAATTATAGGGTGATGCCTGTTTGGAAGAGTAATGAATTCAGCAATCTCTTTCCTCTCAGTTATCCACAACGAGAAAATATCGTCAATGAATCTATTCCACTCAAGAGGTTTAGTTCTGCTAAGGTTCAGTATTTCTGTTTCTACCGCCGATACAAAGGTAACTCCAAGTGATTTGCCCTCGTATTTTGAATTGTAATCCACAAAAAAGGCATTTACCGTCTTTTCCAGACTTTCAGCTTTCCTTTTTTTTCTTTTCGCGCGCAAAAGGTCACTGGTTGTTAAGGAAACGCGAGGACATGCGTGGTAGAAAACGCTTCGGAAGCCGGCAGAGGTCTCTCTCCATTCTCTCATTTTTGCCTCGTCATGAGAAACCTCTGCTAGCAGGGAACATTACAGTGTTTTGTGAACTACAGTCGTAAGGAGCGAGCTACCAGGAAGGTCTTCCATGGACGGATTTTTCCCCACCAAACCGAAAAATACTAAGACCGATCATCTTTGACGACATTTGACCTGGCTCGCTTTGTCGTCCTTATGGAGAATTTCGACATCTAGCAAGACAGACGAGACACTGACACGACTGACACAGTCGACACACATGTACATATATCATGTAATCTCATTCATGTCCTATGATGTAAGCGACTTGGAAAGGTTTCCAATTTCACAGGAAGTAATGCGGTTTTGTTTTTATCCCGAGCACGGATTTTCGTTTTTTGACTTTTCTCGTGTATAAAATTTTGCTTTAAGCCTCGGAAAACGTAAAATGGAAGTCAAGAAACGTTGTTGGGTTCGTTTCTTTGACTGCCTTTTTGAATTTCTCTCTCGCTTCCCGCCATCGTAGAGATCCCGCCTCCCGCCCTTTCTTCTCCCGTCTCCCGTACCCCTCCCGCCCCCTGTTCTCCCGGGCTCCCGCCCCCCTGTCCCCCCCCACTAAATGAATATGGCCTACCATCACGTGTTCGCTCGGACAAGGGTGGTGGGAATGTGGACGTTTCCTGGTATATGCTAACAATTCCCCAAAGGGGTCCCGGGAGAGGCAGTATGATAACAGGTGAAATGACCGAAAACTGTTAGAAATAATACACGACTTGCACAGGTTCAATGTCGACATATGTTAACTATTTCTTTCTTTCAGGAAAAAGCACTCATAACCAGCGCATCGAAAGGCTATGGAGAGATGTGTTTGCTGGATGCATATCATTGTTTTACAATGTGTTTCATGACCTAGAGAGGTCGGGAATGCTCGATCCAAATGACGACATTCATCTTTGGTGCCTTCATTACACGTTTTTACCGGTCATAAACCGACACCTGAAGAACTGGAAAAATGCGTGGATTTACCATCCCTTGCGATCGGAACGTAACGCTACACCAATGCAGCTATGGATACGAGGACTCAATAGTATCTGGGGAAACGGTTCAACAATTGACAGAGAAGTCTTCCAGGCAAGTATCTTTTGGTCCTCATACACATATACTTTTCACTGTAACATGTCGCATAAACTTTTTTTCTGAGACATCTCTATATGGGCTTGATTTCCGCCGTTCTGTTGGTTAATGGAGGAGGTTATACCAAAATCTAAAGACAGTGATGTTCAACTTAGGACGAGTCAATAAGTTATTTGTGATATATGTAGATGATACACAACTCTCTTCTAAGTTATATAATTGACAACCATTTGGTGTGTATTTTTTGCAGAATGATTTCTCGAGCTATGGAATTGACTGGGATGGTCCAGTACCAGCACCATCTCCTGATAGCGTAGAAGTTCCTGAAACAAGATGCCCAATCAATCCTGAACGGATAGAATCGATGTATCCATTTTACCCCCCCCCGAAAATGCACCAGTCGGTGATGTTATCGAATTATTTGGCCGTGCCGTTGGACATGTCAATCAGTTATTAAATGTGCCACTTTCTTCATAGCAACGTTGGTTCGGAAAGTATTTCCGTCAACAAGCGTTGTGTTGCCATATTCAAAACTACCCAATCAAATACTTACTCCATTAAAAGAGTTTATTGAGTAATTTTCAGGTTTCAATGCCGATAAATGCCAGAGGAAATGTTTTAGTACATACTAAGTTTGCTTTCGGGATATGTCACTTTCTTCACTGTATAAAATGTGGATTGAATATATATCTTTTTCATTCAGTACATTTTCAGCCGTTTGTTCACTCGTATTGTTGTCCTCGCTGTTAGCATGCACATAGGACGTCTGATTTTAGGCTCAATTTGGAGGTGGCATAAACTAATACTCAGACGATAGATTCTGGTTGATAGACGGTGAACAGTGATTTACAATGGCGGTATTGAGTTTGAAGCAGTAAAGGATATTATGTAGAATACAATCGCTTACAAGGGAGATTGTTCAAACATAAATTGAACGAAAGATCGGAAAATGAAAATGAATATCGTGGCGTTGAGTGACATCTTATACTTTTTTATTAATTTTTTAGAAAATAAGAAATAAAAGAAATTATTTTGTGTCAAAAGATAGTCATATAGTCTATCGTCTAGCGTCTATCGTCTGTCTTCCATCCTCCAGATTCTATCGTCTGGGTTTTGGTATAATTATCAATTTGTAATGGTAACAGGACTGAGTGGAGTCCAATTCGGTCTGTAATCATACGAGTGATTAACAAAATCGGACGACCCCGTAGCGGGAGTCCGATTTGTTTAATCACGAGTATGATTACAGACCGAATTGGACGACACGAAGTTCTGTTACCAATTAATCATAACTTTAACAAAATTTGTAATATAATAGGCTATTTTTTAAATCAAAACACAAGAAATTTTTTGCTAGCAGTGAAAAAAAAAAAAGCCATTCAAGCGCGCGCGTGATGACGCGTACTGTCCTATTAAACTGTCCAATTAAGGCTGAAATCAGGGCAGTTGATAGCCAATCAGATTTGACAATTTTGTTATAGTTATGATTACAGTTTTAAACGATTGGCGTAAGACACGATTTGAATGAGCTGCACAATTCGCAATTTATTATCCCCAGTGATAATACAAATTACAAATTTTAGAATGTTATAAATTTCATGAAAAATGACACCGACATGATCATTTTTAAAAAGAGCAAGAACGACACTGTCAAGGAGAGAACTATTTTCGTTCAAATAAAACAGTGAACCTCGTTAACATTTTGAAATTGGAAAACAACAACATTATAATACACCGTCGTTAATTGAACATTTACACTTGCTTTTTCAGTCTCAACGAAAACATTTGAGCCATATGCTTCTTGCAACATTGACTTCTGAAACCAAAAACATGCACTGTTCTTAGAAAGACTCTCAGAAATCGATATTAATTTTTTTTCCAGTATTTTCTAATCGTGTATCGTATTTGATAACCTTGCGCTTTCCTTCCTGCTCTATGCGAAACTGAAACCCTGCCCCCCATACTTTACCGCTATGTCAAAATATTTACAAAACTCTTCAAAGGTTTTGTGTTTGGTAGGAATAGTCATGCTTAAGAAGCATGTTTCTGCTATTGGCAATTCGATATTGTCATCGAATTTAATCAGCATCTCCGTGATTCCTGATGGTAATCTGTTGGTTCCCGTCCAAAAGCTACAGAGATCTACAAGGTTAGCGCCGTCTGAAAAAAAAAAAAAGAATGAAAAATTAAAAGAATGGGTTCATGATGGTAAAAAAAAAAAAAAAAAAAGGTAGCCTTGGTGTATTGACCTCAATACATCAAGGCCTCAGTCTGATAATTCCCTGTAGTGACCTCACTCTCGGTTAACAAGTAATATGTCATTCATTATAATTTGTGTGATTTCAGTTATGTCTGTTCAATATAGACAGTATTTTACCGTCCTCTTTCCTTGAATCCATCAATTCGATATAGTTATTGAAGTAATCAGCGGTCTTTGCATTCGCCTCTCTTTCCTCGAACGCCACCTTCCTCTTAAACTCTTCAGCCCGAATGCTTCGTTTGCTGTCTTCCGGAAAGATAACATCTGCCAAAACCGGCCATTTCTTCAGGGCACTTCCAAGGCCAAGCTCCTCCATCCCTAGAAAATGAAGAGAAATACAAACGACCGTTATTAGGTCTTTAAAAATTTACCAATAATTGATCAAAAAATTTTCCGATGTCCTACCTTTGACGATATCATCGAGTTCAAGCTTCCGCTTAAGGAGGACATTAAATAGGATGAGACCCTGGGTTATTAAGCCGGGGTCTGAGATAAGTTTATCAATGTCGAGGCCAGCCTCCAAAAGGTATGGTCCTACACTCGCCCTCAGCTCAGCGGAAGGACGGTCATCTCTTCCAATGGAATCAATCTGTGAAGGAGAATTTTTTTTCGGAGGGGGTAAATTAGCGCGGTCACTGCTTAACATTAACAGACTCATTACTGTGTAAACAACTCTGTCTCTTTTCCTGATTTAAAGTTGAGAAAAATTTAAACTGACTTAAGTTATCTCTAATCGCTAGTACCTTTGTCCTATGTGAGAATGAGAAAAGGAGATTGAATATGAAGTTTAATGTACACTGTTTAAGGGAATGCCATTATTGATGTAACTACCCGGAGCCCATTATGGTTTCCCTTAATGACTGATTAGCCTAAACTTTACAACGGTACGATGTAGTCAGAAAAGTAACAATTGGATAGCTATCGGTTGCAACTCACCTCAGTAATTAGTTGTCTCAGATCAATGTCGGGAATGTCGTGAACTGATAATGGTGGCGGAGTTTCAAACAGATCTACGGAGGAATTAGACAAGTAGTATTTTACAGCCGGAGAGAGGCCATGTAAGGCGGGACCACCATGTAGAGCGCAGTGGCCTATAATGCGACCAATTGCCTTGAATGATCCTGTCAATCTTAAAGATTGATCGTGAACTGGCAACCTGTGATCCTTTCCGCCTTCAAAAAAAATAACAGGTTTGGATGAGCTCGCTATCCCTTCATACGCTATCTTCATGGCAATAGAGAGAAACTCGCGGACAGGTCCACTTCCGGCACCCTCCTCTTGCTCAAATCTAACTCTGGGGTGAGCCTTTAAATTAGCAGTTCTTGATTTGTAGTGGACTAAGACATCAAGTTTTAGCTCGTCGACGCCTTCCATTCGTGAAACAGTAAAGAGCTGACGTGGCTTGTACGTTTCTATAATCTCGTCCCTGAACCGTCGCAGAGCGTCCATAGCATCTACTGGTTGGGGTGCATTGTTGCCTGTGTCGAGCATTTGTACTAGATCGCCATCATCGTCGTCTTCTTCCTGCTGTGCACCTGAAATATATTCCAATGACAAGTTAACAGTATGAGAAAAGCATAATACTCGTGGTGACCGGTATGGCTTGAGATGACATTATCAACCTTTAAAAGGTCTATTAATATAAGCTACGAGCCTCAATCCTGCAACAGTTAAGACCCCTCCCTAATAATGGCCGCTCGCCCTTAAAGAACATGTGATTTTATACTAATTAGTGTCTATTATGAAATCCCGGTCACATCACTTGGCCTAGTTGGTTTTTCATCAAACAGGTCAATGTCTCTTGCATTTTACAGTTTCATTGCAAACAGTCGAGTTTTGTTTCCTTTTTTTTTTTTCTTTTTTGAAAAAGGGCTTTGGAGATAGAAACGGTGTTTGCAGATTCCAAATAACCCCCTGCTTTCATCGTTAAACCGTTAAAGAGTGTTTCGTTGTTCAAAAAGGCGTTTCTTCTTAATTGACAGATTTATTTGATTACAAGAATCGTGATTGACATTAATTATATACATTGATAAAAAGGCGTTAGGTTATTGTATTAAAAACCAGTTTTTCAGTAGAATCGAAGTGAGAAAGAAGTATTTTTTAGTCTGTCTGTTGAACCCGCTTATCTGGAAAATCCGTTTTTTAAACTCGCTAACCTGGAGAATCTGTGAAAGACTCAGTGCTAACCTGTAAAGTGCGACTGTTGGAACGACCCGCCACAGAAGTAAGTTTACATTGACATTTTCTGAATTCAGCGACGAGATAAAGACTTGATTTGCGTTTGTTCTGATTGCGAATTATACATGTATTTATTCTAGACCGAATAATCATTAAACGTTGGCTTAATATTATGCGATTTGTGGTGGTCTTTCGAGTCAGCTAGTTTCCATGTGCAACAAAGAGGTTAACTATAAAATAAACTTGAGACTTTATTAAAACTTTTACAGGAAGTTACCAAGAAGGGCTTGCGCTGCCTGGTTAGCATCGCCTCCAGATGCCGACAATGCAGCCTCTATTTCAACTGAGGTAGCATCAGGGCAAATTTCTTCCAGGAGTGAAGAAGCCATGGTCGTATTTTCTGGGGACCTGCATTGAAAGCGGAAGGAACATGAGTAACAATTCTCTAGTTCTCCACACTCCAAATTTTACGAAAACGCTTTCAGTTTGATATGATTATAATATTTTTCAGTTACCTGGTAGAGGGACCCGGTGTATCGATTTCCTCATGTTGGTCCATAACGCTGGCTAATTCGTCAATGGTTCTTTGTTTCTGTTTGCAAAGAATGTGGAAAGATACTTTAAATATTTTACTTTACCTCTTTTTGTATAGTCAAAGAAGGTTAATTCCATGCACTTCATTAAATATATACGGCTAAGAAACGCGATTTATAACAATACACTCTCACTACCTACCATAATTGAAATTTAGATACGCTAGATCTAAATGTTAATTTTAAATTACACTGCTAGAATTCTGGTGTTGAAAAGCAGTTATACAGTTTGACCAAATTGTTACATATATCACCTTTGCCTTGGGCGCTTCACTTTCCGCATCTGGGTGTTCATCTGCGATGTGGCTACTTAAACTCGGCATAGGCACAGACATTCCACATCGCAAACAGGTTACTGTAGGGCCATCTTCAACCTTGAAGGACGATACGTTTAACTGTTATTTTAAGGTATACAATAATTTCTTATTGTACCGGGGGGGGGGAAGGAGGTACTCAACACAGTTTTACACGGGGTGGCTGAAATCCAAGGTCTAATCCCTTATTCTTTCATATAACATTTTTGACAGAAAATTTACAACTTTCGTTTATCTTTTGATGATAAATGGTACCCTTTATACCATCTAGTTTACAACTTCTCAGTTTTTGTAAACGGCTGTTGATACAATGTCTTTCAAATATGAATAAAATATGAACAAATCTCCTGGCTTGTAAAATTTAATAGGTTATGTGTAAAAATGAATGTACGATAAATAATAAATTCACTTCTTCTTCTTACTTTAAATAAATCACAAAACTAAAACGTTTCCGCCACCTTTTTACAGCCCTAAAATGCATCTCTAAGCCCTTTTGGGTCACTTACGCCGAATGACAAATTTCTCCTCCCTTTTAGTAGCTTACTTCAGCCCTGGACTTATACAACCTCTAAAGGGGACTTAGGAGGGCTGAGGAAAGGGGGGCTTACAGTATACCTCAGGGGCTTATAACCGGAATAGAAAAAGGCGCTTCGAAACAAGCTTTAGCAGAGTAGATATGAATATGCGTTTTGCACAATAAACTCATTTTAATTGAGCTGCAAAGGGTGGGCTTTAACCGAATGTATTTTTCCATTTACAGGTAAATTGGCCTACATTTGGAGGGGCCTTATAAGTGAGGGACACCCTGAGTTAGTCATCAATGTAAACACGCAATACCAACAAAATTTCTTTTGGTAACATTTTTTACCTCAGACAAACAAGACGGTTCTTTCAGCGCGCTTTCATCTAAATCTTTTTGCAGGGGCCGTATATAGATTTTTGAGTTACCAGCTACCAGCGGCATCCCTCATTCTTTGGGCTGTATGTGGAGAAGCAATATTGCAAAAGCCCGCATCCTCGCCTCGCTGATACAGTAGCAACTCGTAGCCAGTTTCCAGCAGTTTTGGAAACCTGGACACGATTTCCTGGTGGCATTCTAGACTGCTGGCGTCTGTTTTAAACTGGATGCTAGCATCTCCTAGGCCTGCATTGAGCAAAAGAGTCCTGTCTCTCACTGCAGTGGGCGCTTTTGATGCGTCGGTCCGTGAGAGACAAAAAAACTTTAGCGTACAAGTCGGCACTCGTTTGCCTTTGCCTTTGCCTTTGCCTTTGCTGGAGCCGGAGTAGGTATTTCTTTGGGTAGGGGTTCGTGAATAGGCGGCAAACAACTTCTTATGTTCGTGCGAGGCTGTACTAGATGCAGCTGAATAATTCAGAGAATTATTCTCAAGACTTGCTGGGGTTCCAGTGCCTCCCATATTCCTGTGGGAACCTGACAATACCGGTTCATACATTATAGGAAAATACAAAGAATGAAATAATTAAAAATAAGCAATAACATTTGTAAACTCCCCTCTAGTTTCAAGAGTTTAAAGCCAGTTAACATTGACATGGCGCAATTATTGCCCATGAAAAAAATTCCACGGGCATATATATCTCTTTCCCTGCGTCGTCGTTTGTTTCTTTCGAAGAACGCTAGTGATCATAAACAAATTAGGAGGAACGGAGTCGTAAGAAGGATACCCCCTTTTCAAAACTGTATATAATAAATAACGACCAGCGTACATAGACTATTTTCAACAACAGGACTTTTCCTTCAGTCGTAAAATGTGTCTAAAAAAGATATTAATTACATAACCAGTAAACATTTCAAAACAAAACAACGCATAATAAATTGCGTGACCAATATGTGACAATGACCGATCATTGACCTGGAATCCACGAGGACACTCCAGGGGACATTGACAGCTGACTTTACTTTTTAACTTATAAACTGAGATTAAATTTCTATCGTTTGCTATGTCCTTCCACGTGTTGGCCGTGTCTAATAATTCTCTAAAGGAAAAGCTCATTTGTCTTGTTTATTTCGTTTTTGTTCTTATTGTAGTTTTTCAAGCAATTCTTAATCGCTACCGTGTGGCAAGAAATTTGTGAGGGTTAATTTATGCGATTTTTCAACCGAGATCCCCCAAAATAATTTCCCGCAAATAGGGTACGTATTACCGTAGCATTGTTTGAAAATATGTCTTTCTATTGCACGTACTTAACATAAAATAAAAATATATATATATATTATCAATTCTGGGTACTGAGAACTTTCTGAAAATCGGAAAAAGTAATTACGAGCAAGGAAAACCAATCGGTCCTAATCGGAAAAAAAAATTGTTCCCGCAAAACACAACAAATAGCCAATCTGCAGAAGCATACCTTGACTCGTGGCTTGACTGGCTTGCGGTGTTCCAGACGTTTGACTCATGACATCCAGCTGATTTGCTATTCGACGAAGGGCATCTTTAACGTTGTCGAGCTCGTTGTTACTCATATTGATTTAGGAGTAATGTAAATGTACCGAAAGATTATCTTTTCCGCAGTGGCAATAGAAGCCGCTATCTTGGTTGTCCAAAATGAGAGACCAGGGGAGACCGGAGACTGGAAACAACCCCTGCGGTTGGCCTGATACGTCAGCGTTTGACATATGATACATTTTGGCGGACATTTTACGCTTTTCGCACAACGAGATCAAGAATTCGCAACGATGAACTTTTCAATCGCACGGCAATTATTCACGACCCGTCGCGTCTGATACGAGTTCAGTATCTTTTTAACATCGGACTATAAAAGAGATGATGAGACTTATATATAACGCCGAGCACTGAATGCTGAATTTTGGTTTCTCAAGTTGAATGTTGGTTGTTCATACGCGCTCAATTTTCAAGAACAAGTAATCATGTTCAATGTTTTGAGTTTAAGTTGAATTATTCACTTTAAATGTTGCAACGTGAAGTTGAAAGTTGGGTGCTATAAGTTAATGTTAGCCTCTCAAGTTGAATGTTGAGGACTCAAGTTGATTTTTGGGAGTTTATGTTGAAACGTGAAGTTGAAAGTTGGGTGCTATAACTTAATGTTAGCCTCTCAAGTTGAATGTTGAGGACTCAAGTTGATTTTTGGGAGTTTATGTTGAAAAGTGAAGTTGAAAGTTGAGTGCTGTAACTTAATGTTAGCCCGTCAAGTTGAATGTTGAGGACTCAAGTTGATTTTTGGCGGGGATTGAACACCATAGATTACCAGCCGCTGTCACCGACAAACATTGATTCTTTCAATGCAAGTTCAACGGACAGGGATTTGCCCTTCAATGCGGATAAACACGCGCTCGTGTCTCAGTACTCGGGATCGTAGATTTTAGTATCTAATTGTTGTCATCGGTTTAACTGCGATAACACGAGTTTTTCTATTTCTCCGCTGGTAATTCGCTTGTTTATCTGGTGATAGCTCTGTTTAGGCAAAAATTTCCCGAATTTCAGTTATAGTTGGAGGCTTGGCAAATCTGTCTTGTCCTTTCGATCATTGCGTGACGGTGAAAACGAACGAGACAAAAAAATTGAGAGACAAAGGACTCCTCCCTCGGAATTAATTTTGTTCTGGGACCACGTGACCAAACCCAGCCAGGGTCTCTCGACGGGTAGGAGAGAGAACCTGGGAACGAGGTTGATCCATACAATCGCTCTCTACTAAGAGTGTTATGCCCTGCATGTGATAGTTTTCCTTTTCAATAGTCCCATAGCAGGCCAATGCAAATACAGCACAATAATTGTGATGACAGGATCACTTGCATTTTTCCAACTTTCCAAGAGCTAACACACCATGGTAAATAGCTCCAACTTTTTCATATTTCAGTCCAATTCTTTTCTACCTGTCCTGGGTTGAGAACACTACAACATTTGTGCCTGACCAACCAGGCTTTTTAGAAGAAAGATATTCTGAGGTTAGTTGGGTCATTTCCATATAAACAAATGAATATCTATTAAGCTAACAATCATTTTTTTCGTCTGTTCAAAGTTTTTAATTTTAATCTTTAGCAAAATGACGTTAAAATTATTTTTATTTCTGGGTCTTTATTATAGAGTTGCCATAAATTTTCTCTTGATATTCACATGTTTTGTACTAAAAAGTAAATATGAATAATAAATTTTACAGAAACCATATTATGAGACTACACTGTTTTCTCTATAGCCTACAGAAAAAAGCCTGGGAGAGCATCCGGATTTTGGGCCCTAGTTTCATCCAGTTTTTCTCGGTGGGTGAAACTAGAGCCAAAAAAACGGGATACTCTTGCAGGCTATTTTCTCTTAGGTTTTTATGATACTTTGATCATGTGTACAATAGACCACTTTCGATATATTAAAATTCAGCTTGGCAGCGAGGCCTAGAGGACACAAACAAAGGAAACTGAACGAACATGATTATTCATTTCTTTTGTTTGTGTCCTCTAAGCCTCACCATCAAGCTGAATTTTAATATATCGAAAGTGTCCTATTGAGGTGTATGATTGAGGTTATCACTGAGTTTGCGACTTAATAAGATTAGAGGCTAGTTAATCTTAGGAGTGGTGGTGAGACGTTCAATAACATACCGCAAACCCACTTATAAGACTGTAAACAATAAGCTCCCCAGATATAAGTCCCCCTCTAGAGTCCGTTCCAAATGTAATGAATTGAATTTTATTTATTGTGACATTTTTAAGCTTAATCAAAAACCAGTGAGTACAAAATGTATTTTTATCAGCCACAGCTACAGCTTATTTCAAAGTGCTTTTTCTATTCCGGTTAAAAGCCCCTCCGTTTATAACCCCTTCTAAAACCTTTACAAGGATGTGTATGCCCAGGACTTATAAGCAGCAGTTTATGGTAACTGACTGCAGAAGCTGGATGATATTCTCAACCCTCAAAACAGTATGTAAACTTCCCTGCTAGGAGAGGTCTCTCATGGCGAGGCAAAAATGAGAGAAAGGAGAAATTTTTTTGCCTCATCGTGAGAGTCCCCTGCTAGCAGGGAATATGTAAACAAGTAAGGAAATTTTATTTCACTCCTCTGTGAACTGCCTCGGTAAGATTTCTGTATTACCCCATACATTTATTATACATTCAACAATTTCATACTTTTTCTCACAAATAGTTTCATATGCACAGACGGGCGAAACATGTATGCATAATAAATGTATAGGGTTATATGGAGAACTTACCACTGCCTCTTCAGTACATCAATAGCAGCAAAGACAACTTTACACATCCCCATCCAAAATTAATAGTTGCCAATTATGTGTAAGAGGCTATTGTTAGGGATGTATCTTAAGTTATGGTTTGGAAAGCATACAGGCATCTGGTTTTTATGGTTGAAAGGTAGCTGAAGGTAGGCACAAATGGACTCTATTTCAAGCGTGCACAATTCTTTCATGTATAAAAGGAAAGTATAACCACAACACCAGAGGCAAAAAATATAATTCGGTACAAAAGAAGTTCGCAGCAAATAGCACATTCTTTAATATATAGATCTACTGAAAAGTAAACAGTAAATTACGAAGCCTATGAATCAATGACATGAAGGAACTTGCGCCATTTTACGAACAACAAAGGAAGTACCGTCGAAGCACCTTCTTAATAAGGATCATCGTCTTCTCTAAGGGTCTGTTGACTAAAGAAGTGTAAGAAACGTCAGTTACCTTTTATTCCAATAGTTTGACAAAGGAACTACGGTACTTGCATGCAACTCGCACAAGCCTAGATCGAAAATCTGGTTGAGTGACAACACGAAACGAACGTCAAAAATCTTCCAAGGAAGGAGTGTTCTATAATTCAATAAAGAATGGTGTATTCGACTTACCTTTATTTAACAGCTAGTGATTCCAGAAACCAAACCAGGTTCGAGGAAATCAACTACAGAGTTTAGTTTTTAGCTCATTCGGGACTTTTCGAGTGACATCACGAAACCTTCCTTTTTGTCATAGCCTTCACAAAAATTACACGAGCGTTACGAAAAACAAATTCAACGCATCCCCGACCAAAAGGGCGAATAGACTAATCGTCCTTTGAAAGGTAGCGGATCTGTGATAGCCGCGAATTTCTAACAACACATTTCGCCATGTTGTTCTGACTTGTTCAAGCGTCTGAGCCGAATGATGACGTCACGAAAATCTTGATATATTACTTTGAATCGCAATGCATTGTGGGAAGACGTTCACTCCTCCTCTGAGCAAAACCGCTAAAAAACATCTCAAAATCACCTATACGGCCAGCCGGTTGCGAGCTGTGGAGTGTTTGAATGAACATTAACAGAGTTACGCTTCATCATAATAAAGAATTTATCACGTTTATTTTTTTATTTAGTGGTTTTATAACGATGTGTAATCTTCAAAAGCGTTTGATACGCGCGGCATTTTGAATACTCCTGCAAGCGGCGTTCATGAACGACTGAAAACAAACGGCACAGCGATTAAAATTGAAATAGAGATTACTGGCAATCAATAGAAGAAATATACTTCGGTGAAACATATACAGAGACAATTTTCACTCATGAAGACAAGTATTAAAGTGTCTCTAAAAATCCTGAGTCTTGAAGCTTAAAGCTTATATAAGTGTATGTTTTAAACCTGCTTCCCGGTGTTTGCCTTTTTCAAAGATGAACTCGAGGCAAAAAATTCGCTCAAAGCTTCCTTTCACAGCCAGAATTATAACTAAATATTCTTTGGAACGACTTCTTTCTATTTGCGGTGAGAAAATGTCTAAAGCCGGGCTTTTTAAAGTTCTGTAAGCTTACATGAAATCGAATGAAACCTGATACTCGGTCAGATCTTTGTATCAAATCGTACAAACGTGCATAAACTAGATAGCCGCAGAAACTACGCTCGACTTCATTAAATTAGATATAAAAAAAAAACAAACATCAAATACAATAATTACTCAGGCTTACCGTTCAAGATGCAGCTCCTAGAAGCTATCAAGTAACGGCAGACTTTTTAACTCTCTCACGCATCAAGCAAGGTGAAAAACGAAAACGATGCCATCCCAAATCGGATTTCCGACTTTGACAAGCGACGTATTTCTCAACCAAAAACCCATTAAACAAACTAGCCACGAATAACAGAAGACTCTTGATAGCAGCTGAATTTCATTTCTTGTACATCCAGTAAAAAAAGGCGGTTATAAAAATCACTAGTTGACACAAAACTCTATCAGTTTCAGCTTTCAAAGTAAACAAGTTTCAAGATGCTTGTCAGCGGATAACTTCAAAAAATACTCGACCACGATGGGTCGAAATCTGAGCCCGCGACACGGTCAAGTCATACTGGTCAGCGGATACCCTGTTTTGACAGCTGTCAATTGATCACCACGTTGACGTGCAAAATGTGTGCAATGTTAGTTTTCCTGTGCTCAGAAGTTCGCTAGAAAGTGTGAGATTGAACATTGGGTTCCCTGTGGTGTGGACAGACGGGCTGCGGGCGGTGTACGGTCACGTGATTACCAAATTTTCTGGGATGGGTAGATTTACTTACCCATGGTGCACCGCTGGCGCGAGCAAGAGCTCCGCTATTACCCATCACTACATCACTAGCGGAACTAGGGAGGGGCCTGGACCCCGCTTATGTTTGGTGGAATTTAAACCCCCCCCCCCCCCCGGAGGGCCGATAAAATATTTTTGACGAGGCCGGTCCCCCTCTAATAATAGGCTCCGGATGAGCGGGGAAGCCACTTATTCCTGAGGATCTGAATACGCAGGAAAAGTTACGGAAACCTAATTGTCTTGGCATGGTTACTAAGTTTTAGAACTGAATCCGTACTGATATTTTTTTTTTTTGATGTCTTAGAATTTTCTTTCCCCTACTCGTATTATAACTCACAGTTTAATCTCAACGTGTTTTGGTTTTGGCATTCTGTATCCTTCCTGAAGTTTCTGTGCGATTTTACGGGCATTTATATCCGGATATGGAGATCCACCTGGAAGAAATGAAGATTTACTAGGATGAGGAGTGCATAACGAAAAAAATGTTTTTCTGCACAAGCGAAAACATATAAAATTGGTTTACGTGATTTGAACAAAATTAATATTAATTCGAGTAGGTAAACGTTTGCTCTGAGGTTTGGAATGTTTTGTTTCTTATAAGAACAGTACACTTTAAGAGATATTATTTTAAAAAAAGATAATAAAAACTGACTAAGCATTGTTTGTTTGTTTGCTCAGTCATTCCGATATGATTATTGAAATTAAGGTACATGGAGTTTTGCTTTTTGCTTCATATTGTATCTGTTCCAACCTAAACTGTATTTACCTTTTGCAAAAGCGTCTAGTGCGACTCATAACAAAAGCTCACTATCTAGCAAATACCGCCCCTTTATTTAGCCAGCTTAAAGTCCTTGACATATTTAGTATTAATTCATTTTCTGTCGCTACCTTTATGTATTCTTATCACCATAATCTTTTGCCTAATAGCTTTCATGACTTGTTCTTAAGTAGTAATCAAGTCCATCAATACGATACTCGACTAGCCTCTCAGTATAGACCTCATTTTTGTAGAACAAATATAAAGCAATTCAGTATCCTTTACCGTGGACCTAAAATCTGGAATTCGTTGCCTGTTTCACTAATTAACTCTCCTTCTATATCTGTTTTTAAAAAAAATTTAAAGAATTATCTCACTGATAGCCGATCTGTCGTTTAATTTTCTGATCTTACTCACTCTGCACTCAGCCATGAATTTAGTTTACTAGTAGTTTAAGGAAGCCTATTAATATAAGCTTCAAGCTTCGTTAGGGTTCCTTGTCACATTAATTTTATAATTTAATTAACACCTTTTGTTCTTGTTGTGCAAGTTTTATGAGTGACTAAATAAATAAATAAATAAATAAGTTCTATCTATTACGAACCATGGAAAGCAAGAAAAAATAGAGTACACAGCAAAATATCAATGAACAATTTTCCCAACTCACCAACAGTAAAAATCTCGTAAAGTACGACGCCGTAACTCCAGCTAGAACAAACAATCATATATAGTCAGCAGAAATAACTAAAATAATGAAGAGAAGGCGCGTGCACCGATTTTCTAAAAGTTACAGTCACCTTTGAACTTATAGAATACCACCTGCACAAGCGGCACAACATAAATCTCTTTCATTTTGTTGAGATAATAATCGTTGAAGTTTATTGAACGTAACATAAAAGAGACAGACGAAAGCCTTGTGACTCATCGGAAAAGACAACATTCTCCATGCTTAACGTGAAAAAAAATACCTACACATCACTCTGTGTAGTGTATGTTCCATACATCAACGATTCATAAGCAGTCCATTTCACTGGCAGACGCCCCTTAAAAAACAATCAAATTAGAATCAATCAGAATGTTCTTAAATTTAATTTCTGCTCTTATGCCGATGTTTTGATTGTTTTTACCTTTTCATCAACTTTTTAAACACCGCTAAGGATACTTCTGATTTCAAAGAAGCAATTTGAACCCCTGACTAGAGATCTGACGCAATTTTGTAATAAAACCCGAAATATTTAAAATTAAACGGTGTGCTTAGTTGAACTCACGCGACTCGTTTTGTTGTAGATGTCTTCCTGATGCACATCCCTCGCCATTCCAAAGTCTGTCACCTTACATTTCTCTCCTTCACCAACCAGAACATTTCTTGCGGCCAAGTCACGATGGATAATCTACATGACAAAAATTTCTTATAAGGGCTTTTTTTCAAAAATCGGATCAAGATTAGAATAGTATTCCTTTAAACCTGTGCTTAGGGCCTCCTCACATGAGCCCAGTTTCCAAGATCTCGCTTATTTAACTCTAAATTCTAGGTGTTCATACGAGAGGGTGGGCTGGCTCGGTTCCCGACATCTCGAGCGCGGTTTTTCCAACCAGGATTTTGGAAACCGGGCTTAAATTTCACATTTGAACCCAAGAGGAAATTGGTTCCGGCAACCGGGCTCATCTAAGGAGAGTAGTCATGTTTCATTAGAGTTAAGCCTCTTTGGTGGATTCCCTCGAAAAAAGTGGCCGGGATTTCCTTTATTGATATGCGTAAGAGTCGAGTCCAATGTCACCCATTGTTATAACCTATGGAAAGTGCCCTCCTCCATACTAATTAAGTGCCTTCCTCCATACTAATTCGGTATAGGTTTACTAATGAGCGTCCCTCTACTTCAATACAAACAATTTTTGTAAGTTCAAAAGAGAGGGAAGACGAGAGAAGTTAAAAAATATTCGGAAAAGGAAGTGTTGTAACGTGGAAGGTAATGGAGGCGTTAGCACAAAAAAGAAATGCATCGAAACCGGCAGCTGCAACTTTTCAGGCAGACGAGTCATCGAGTTATTTAGACGTGCTGGCCAAAGCCCTGGATAGTGGTTGCAGTGCAGGTGGAAAAGCTCTTCAGCTATCAAACTGACTATCTCTGGGTTGGGTATAGTTTTTTGTATATCATGTGCAGCGATCCGGAATGTGGAGAGGTAAATGTGTGCACCACAAGCAAATCGCATCGTGCCACCGGTGCTGGTCGCGGCCGACCAATTTTTGATGTAAACTGATTATCAGCTTTTATCTGAACATTTTTCCGAGTTAACAATCATAATACCGTATAACAACTAATACAACTTTAATTAGAACTGTACGAATAAGTGCAGTTAAATTAACAATTTTTTTTTTCCTGAAAAGAGAAATGGGCCTGCCCGCCTGGGAACAGAAAATGATGGCATAGCTTCTAAGCGAATACCGGCACCCCCGTCTCTTTTTTCGCTTGTTTGACTCTACAAACAATAGGCTGCCTACACAAAAAGAATGGACAATTTTCTATGTTCAGAAAAAAAGATATAAAGGAAAGTATAAAGCCAATACTCATTTTTTCATTTAAATTATGGTAACCATGGTAACGAATTTAGGGTAGTGCCTCCTCAACGTATGCGTTTTCGTACCAAAAGCCTTTTGAAATTGTTACTCTTGTCCAACTCTAAATGTGTATAACCTCGTTTCGCACAATCAGTTAGGCCTAATTATTGAAATCGCTGTGCATTTGACTCTTTTTGTCATTGGTTTTTAATAAAGTTTTTAAAACAGTATCTCTTGTCTTGTCAATATATTTGTCGCGTGTTTTAATTGATCCTTGTCAAGTAATTTTAAATTGTTTTTGTACTAATACGTCAAGGTTTTCCCATGGGGTTTTTCCTTGTAGAACTAATTTGTATTCAACTTTGGGCTTGTGAACTCGCATAATTAACTGACGAACGGTGCCTAAAAATGACAAGACTTTAATCGTTTTTCACGCCCTCGGGATAGATAGGAGAAAACGGTTCTGTAATTGTCAGACAATATGGAAATAAAGCTTTTTAGCTCTTCTTTGTGTATGTGTTTTATTGATATATCCGATTCAGTTTTTAGCGCTAAATAAGATATAGTAAGCCGCTTCTCTCGTTTCTAGGTGATCGCTTTCTTATTCCTATTTCTCTTTCTATAGACGTTTAAGCCGGGTCAAGTTACTTACCGGGCAAGTCTAGGCAAGCCTATTGTTGCTATTGAAGTAGAGGGACGCTCATTAGTAAACCTATACCGAATTAGTATGGAGGAAGGCACTTTCTATAGGTTATAACAATGGGTGACATCATGGACTCGACCTTATGCATATCAATAAAGGGAATCCACTTTTTGCGAGGGAATCCAAAGGGAATCCACCAACGAGGCTTAATTCTAATGAAACATGACTACTGAAGAAGCCAGTTAATTTGATAATTTTTTATCATGACAGTTCGTTGAAGACAATCGCTTGATATTCAGATACGGAAAGAAGCTTTTTTTTTACAAACCACACGCTGAATTTAAAATTTGTAGTTGCTAGAGACGATAGAGGAAACCATTTTGTGCTAATTTGAGGAAAAAGATACGATGGTGCATTTTTGTTCCATTTTGAGTAACCGCGAAGAAATGTCATTGCTAGAGAAAGTTATTAGCAAGACAGAGATCCTCCTGATTGTGCTGCGCCTAATGTAAGTTCCCCATGGTGCCTAATACGAGATGTCATGAGATTGTATCTCCTTGTTCGCCTTCGAAACTCTGTGTTTCTTTCATACTCGCCTAATAGAGCAATCTCTTTTATGGCTATGGCAAAGACGGATCCGATTACACCTCCCAAGAAATATATATCGCATATGATGAGGTACGTAAGTGGAGCACCTCGCTCAGCTTGTTCAGAAAAGACTGGTACCAATTTCCACATGAGCAACGACCTTGGACCCTTCACACCCACAGGATAGGTATCTCTGGACAACATAGTTTACGTAACATTTTTAGTAGATTTATTTGAAATTTATATATTCATTACGTGATATTCATTATTTGAGCACATGTTTTTTTTTTTAGAATTGGGCAAGGTTTGTAAGGCTAACACTTAAGCTTCTAAACCTTGAGAGCTCAATCTTATGTTCCATGAAGGTTTCTCTTGTAGCTAAATGTTAATAATATCTTACAGTTCCAATATCAGTTCTCAATTTCAAATTATTACTTTTAGTTTAAATCACATTTAAAGCAAACCTTTTTCGAGGATAAGAAACACATTCCATCTGCGACCTGCTAAGGGAATTTCATTAACTGTTCTCCTGTAAGATTGGTCTGTGGCTTCATATCCGGGTCCTTAAAGTACGTGTCGTTCAGTCCTCGACTCTTCCTCAAGTAGCCCAGTAGGTCACCGTACGGGACATACTCAATTAAAACCAACAACGGCTCTGTGGTGACCAATATAATAAGAAAATCTTCAAACCTGAGTTCCTACTTATGACATATCATTAGAAAATTCTTTGATTTACTCTCCGAGCAAATGTTAATGATTTTGTTCGCACGAAGGGACATAGAATGAAGTTAGTATCTTTCATGATCAATGAAGATGATGTCAGCTGCGACAATAAAAAATCTAACTGGAGGTATGATCATCGCAGGTCTGATGCAATTTGGGAAACAGAAACGAAGGCGGAAAATAAAAAGCCCTGAATTTCAGTCAAACCCCGCTTTACAGACATCAGCTAAATGCGGACACTTTATTAATACGGACACTTTCCTTTGTCCCTGGGGAAAGAAAGCCCTCAGCTAATACGGACACTTTCTATGGTCCCCTCAGTGTCCCTATAAATTTAAACTGGGTTTAACCGCAACATTACAACATTACTTTGAAACCTTGCAAACATACTTAAGAGTGTGTCCATGGGAGAACCAGGCAGGGGGTGATAATGCTCAAATCACGGATTTCGCTCAAACTTGGCACAATTGATGGGTTTGGTGAGATATTAACCTCGACAAAAAATAAGGTCGCAATATTGAATTCCCTGGGATTTACAGGGACCCCCCCCCCCCTAAAAATCACAAAATCTACTCATTTTTGCATAATTAATTAGCTAACTTTGGTTTGGCTGTTCAACAAGTAGAAAAGACACCTTCAAATCTACTCAACTTTATCATCTTCTATGTTTATCAGACTTAATCCTCAGTAATTTATTTTTACTCTCTAATTCGATCTCTTCCTATTATTTAGCCTAAAGTAAGGTCATCTTTTCACTGTTTTGACCAAACCCTAAATTTAAGGTATTTTAGTCGCTAACATCTCCCATGAGCAACAAACTATGTACTTAATTCTCACATATTCTTTGAAAGACATCTTTAAGGTTATCAAATCAATCCTAAAATATTTGGGCAATCTCATACTTTATCAATAATGACGTATTATGTACATTTGACTTCACGCTTATTTGTAATTTGACCAAAATTGGAAGAAACGTAACATTCGTTTTTTTAAACAAAAATAGCACAAAGTTGGCGAGAACTCACAAATCAGATGCCTCATTATCGATACTAATAGCGGAATTGTTAGAAAGTGTCACCTGAGGCATGTTTTCTGTCGTTTTCTGTGTTATTTATGGACGTTTTGATGGATATTTTATGGAACGCTTGAGTAAACACAAGGAGCAAAAGATTTAGTTCAAAACTTCGGTCGGTCCAACTTGTAGGTGCTACAAGACGCAAAAACGATGAAAGATAGTGAATAAATGTTACATACACGTCTCTCAGATGCTTTAGTCCAGGTTGGCTGCTCCAGTTTCGTCTGGTCCTCTATGGCGTTACTCTGCGTTACTTTGTGACGAGGTAATGAAACATCTTGAAGCATTGCAAAATTAAAAGTGTCGGCTTTTCACCGAACATTCGAAGTCTTTGACATAAGTTGTAGTCAGAGGGAACAAAATGATTCTCAAAGGACAAGAAGGATCACTGACAATCCGTCTATATCTATGGAAAACAACCACCTGCTCGAACACCCTCCATCTTTGACTTTAGACTCTGCCTAAATGATGGAATCTGCCGCGCTGGACTACCGGACTACGGAATGCGGAATACACTATCTATTGTTTGTGTTGAAAATAGGTTGTGAAAGTCGTGTTACTTGAAATTTTGAGTTTATTCGATGTTGACATTAATTACCATGATAATAATCGTCCATAATACCCCTTTTTATAGTCAGACCGTGAATGCAATTTTCGACAATTAATAACTTGCCAATGGGTATACTTACTTACTTACTTATATTTTAATCCTCGTAGTCTTACAACTATACAGGATGGTATCTGTACCGGGTAAATTATTGACTGCAAAAACATAATAATAACCGTTTAAAAGTGTTGAGGAAAATTAAACTTCTGAGGAATACAAAAGACCCAAAATACATAATACATTGCAAAAAAGTCCGCTAGACTTCTTTAGCTGTTCAAGGAAGGTGTAAATTAAGAACAGGTTTTTGAACACAGACTAATACACAATATTCACTTCTCATTTAAGCTGTCATTTCCGGATTCATACAGTATAGAAGTTCTCTTAACGGGCGTAGAGAGCGAATAGTTGTACTTACGACCGCCATCACAAAACCCCGTTTCAACTCCCACACAACCTCTGGATTTTTACATTGCCGTAGGCGGCCGCGGACACTCAAAGGATTTACCGGTGAATTAGATGTTAGCTTTGATTTAAAGCTCTCTTAAGCAGACACCCGGAAGAAAATCTTATCCGCCTCTGAATGTTGTGCTTTTTTTATATATATATTATGTCCACAGTCATATCGCTGTTTGTCACTGTTATGAATCATTCTTATATATCCGTTTCACAGTTACCGTTTTTTCACATACGCGTCCAGTTACACTTGAAAATATTGAGTGAGTGCAATTTGTATTGCAAAATTGTGAAATACTGCATTCTGTCCGAGGTCTGTATGATAAAAACAGCGCCTCATGGTACTGTTTCATCTCAGATGTGATGTATAAAAAGTATAAAAGGTTGGTTTACACGTCCCCAGACTTGTTGGCAAGATTTTGTAAAGTAAACTTGTCGAACGCAAAAAATTCCGCCTGATTTGTTTTCCAGGCCTAATCTACTGTGATCAAGAGCCCGCGCTCTTAAATGTGATGGAAGATGATTGCTATTTTTTTGGGTATACATATAAGGCTATCAACTCGATGTAACATTAAGTTCACTCTTAGCTTGGACTGTTTGCAAATTACTGTTCCCTAAAATCACTTAACCTTTCCTTCAAAAAGTCACATGAATGTGTTCTAAAGTTAACTGAATTGTGGAATACAAGTTTATTGTTTGATTTAAATCATAAATTAAAGTTAATAGGAGCTTCGCTTTTAGGCCTGGCTAAATCTATATATTAATATTATTTATCTGCAATTCACTTTCTCACTCCAGAACCTAAAAATCAAACATTTCACAAACTATTTGACAAAAACTAACTTACATAAAACATAAGTACAATCCAGGGGGGGAGGAGACGAGGTCTGGGACCGAGAAACGATGTTTTCACAACTTGCAAAACGGTCACCCTGCGTGGTGTTCAGCTGATAATTGCAGTATTTTTCTCACAGTGAATATTTTTAGACTTTTTAGAAGCAAGAAGCGAACCGGGTAGAGGAAATCAGAAATACTTAAAAAATTGAAAAAAATAATATAGTGCATCTTTGTTTTTCTTGCATATCGTATTTGTCTTTCGGTACTGAAATTACGGGGGAAACTAAAACGCAACCGTGTTAGATCTTAACCAATAACAACGCGCTCGATCGATTACAGGTTACATCGTTTTTGCCGGGCAAGGATAACTTGATGCTGATAAAAGTTACTGGAGAAAGTGTCAAATTTATCGGAAGCAAGTATATTCAGAGAGCTTTATAAATATGAGCTTACAGCTCTACAAATCATAATTGAATAAACATTCACACTTTATAACACTTCACTTCGTTTATTACGATCAGTCAACACCTTCAATCCAAAGTTAAAATTCAAAACGATCCTAATAAACAAATCACAACTACTACTGAAAGCTCTGTACATTGAAGCGACTTTAACTTTCCTAAGGTTTGCTGCAAAACACTGCTCGATAGCTCAACTCTTCGGCGGTTCTTATCAGCTGTACGGAGCTATATGTTGCATATTCCAAACTCTGCAGAGGGAAATTGTTTAACAGAAAAAGAAAACCACACACTATGTGTGAAAAGCGACATAAAATCAACAAATTCCCGAATTACCAAAATATAAAAGTGAGAAACAGTCCCGCCTTCGACTGCCATTTTTTTGTTTCTTCTCAAGACCGTTGATCTATGGATTTTGACGTAATGCGCATGATGAGTACACAAATCCGCTGGCAAGACCCTTGCTGATAGCCTTGCAAGTTGTGAGAACATTGTTTGGATTTCATTTAAGAGAATGTATGGCAAGTAGCTCCCCCCCCCTGGTACAATCACTCAAGCTTACCTTAAGCTCAAGGTTTGCATGATCCAAATAAAAACAATTGGCCTCTCATTTAAATTGCATTATCACTATAATACATCCAAAACAACGAATTACTTTAAGCTTATGATCACTGGGTTATGAAGAACCTGTGAGGGTAAAAGGAGGAACGAGTTTGCGGAATGACATGTGCCATGGCTTGCGGAATGACATAATTATGCGGAATGTAAAATATGGAAAATGGCGCAAAGAAATGAATTAAATTGAAAAACATGCGCGCGTTTTTGCCACGCCTTTTTTTGGCAACAGTTTGAGTGAGCATATTTTTTGCTGGTCCATTTATTACTGCTGGCTTAAACCAACAAGGCAGAGCAGAAAGTAGCGATAAGCTGCATTTGTGTCTATTTAATACTTAATTAATACTTAATGTATTTTGTTACTTTCGACAACTCAGGTAAATTTAAGGCATAGGCCCCCAATTATTCAGTCAAAAACTGATGGGGATGGTCTATCTCTTTGTACTAAAGCATTAGAGAAATGAGATTTTGCCTAACACATACATGGGTGGTTTCTGTCAATATGGTGTCTTTCAATTATGCAAATGATGGCACGTGACTCCACGCGGCCAGAAAATAATAAAAACGTATTTAAACAAACAGCAGCAACAGTTTTTGTCTGGTTTAGGACAATGTGTAATGTAAGCATCTACAAAACCATGCTTGGCCTTTTTTGAATTTGTTAATGTTTTAGAAAATAAATGGTTTTTTCAACTAGACCCAGTCCCCCAATGCAATTTTATCCCATCTTAACGCCTTCGCTTTTAAATATCTAAAAAAGGGCAGGTACAGAAGTGATATATTAAGCGGCCTTAACATTATGCAACCCTTAAAATAGTTGAGAACACACAAAAAAGTGTTGCCGTTTCAAGAACAGGTTTTTTCAGCCGATGGAGGTCACGTGACCTAATTTACATCTGGCAAAGTTTTATGTGTCTACATCTAAAGCTCTTAGATATAGACCACCCCCTCACTTTCGAAGTGAGCAAATTGAGGCAAATTGGGCCCATGCCTTAATTTACCTGAGAATACCTTCTCTCTCTCTGCCCACCTTCCTTGTTTGTGTGAGTGTGTGCGTTTGATCGTGAAAAAATGCTAAATCGGTAGGAACTGGAAAAAAAGACACACGCTCAATTGCCAGGATTCGAACTCGCCCTTCTCCGCCAGCTGTTAGCTTTGAGTGCCGGAAACTTAACCAAGCAGCTAAGGGAGGGAAGGTAACCCTGGTAGTAGGATTACCCTAGCACTCGCATATTTCTTCTTTTTTCACTTGACGTGTTTACAAGGCAGGTAGGGTTACCTTAGCAAGAGGGTTTAACAAACGCTAAGCTAGGGATAACTCGCCTACCCGGGTCAACTTTCTGCTATCATGCGTTACCAGTGATCGTGCCAATTTGAACGGTATTTTCCAATATCTGACCTTAATTATAAACATCTCAGAAATAAAAAAAATTGTCTGTCTACAATGATAATATTTTCCCTTCTTGTGAAATTAACTTGTTTTCTACAGAACTTCAAGGTTATTTCAAATTTTAGACCGTTACAAAGAATGTCACGCATGATGAAACACCTCAGCAAAGTTGGTAAAGTTGACCCGGGTGATAGGGTAACCCTACTTTTGAAATTTCCTTGTAAACCAGAACTAACTTTAACCCGCTTGCTAGGGTAACCCTAGCACAAGGAAGATCCGTTTCATCTCTGAATATTATGTCACGATCACGTAACCCACCGTCTGAAAACGCGGTTGCAAATACAAATATAGGTAAAATAAACTTTAAGTTAATCGTGCAAACATATTTTGCAGAAAAAAATTATAGTAGAAGGAAGCGTGACCTTCCAAAACATCTTTTCTTCAGTGGCAACCTTTCGTGCTGTAATATCGGTGCTGCCATGCAGCCCGACTAATAATTTGTTTGGGTCATTCTGCATATATTACATTCCACATAATTATGTCATTCCGCAAGCCATGCCACATGGCATTCCGCAAACTCATTCCGCCTTCTACCCTCACCAATGAAGAACGTAGATTTGTTGGGTCACAAGTATTCCATCAACAGTCTCGACAGTCTCCAGTTGTGACAAAAAAGTTAAAATTCTGCGACCAGCTCCTCGAAAATTAATGTACGAATTTGATGATTATTGACTCTGTGTATAAAATATACGCCTTTATACTCGCTCCGAGATCGAGGTATTAAAACACCAGAAGGTAACCTAAACAGATGCAACATGATAGTAAATACTGTTGTACAAAATGGATTTTCTATCAATCCTGTACTTGCACTAATTAATCAGTGATTTCATGCCTTTAATGCATGGAAAGTGAAAGTGTTCATTACAAGAACTATGTTGCATTCTTGTTAGGGAAAAATAAGTTTTGATGTTGTTCTTACACTGATCATCTCTGACGTCATCTCTAGCTTTGTTGTGATTGAACTTACGAATAAAGTTTGGCAGGCGCGTTCAGAAAATCGCCCCAAAACCGTCAAAACACGGGTGCTAGGATCCAGTCTTTCATCGCCCCGTCTGAGTGCGGCCGTCTTGGTTTCTGAACGTTCAGCTCGATCTAGATCTTTCAGATCTTTGTGCATCTTGCTGTATTTTTTTTTCTCACCGGTTTAATTAATGGATATGCGAGAGACAGGCATAAAATCTGAACTGAGGTCAGAGTAAAGGAAAACTGCTTTCTACATCGCCTTGAGTTCGCAAGTTTAAATTCAGTCTCTGTTTATCGATATTTTTTACTGTAAACGGAAGAAGGTAAAAGCTCAATGCTAAATGGAAGAAAGAAAGGACGTTTAAGTGAGCACTTACGGCTTTTTTTTGACATTTTAATTACACTGGGCAATTTCCTTGCTTTCTTCGATTTAAGCTTTAATGCATGCACGAATCGAATGCATGCAAGTTAGCTGGTGACTACACTGTAAGTACAAAGTTTCTTAATGATAGGCGGCCAAAATACTTTTCTGCTGAGTGGTCCTACTTCTATGCAAATTATGTTAAAGTAATAACTTTTGTACATGTTAAAGTGAATGGTTCTATTTAAAAAATGTACCTTAATATTAGTCTCCTAAACTGTTCTGAAATACACGGGGCAGTTGTAATAAAAGAATTTCTGTCACCAGTTTTAATTTGTGTATTTTTTGTATCCTTTCTCTTACTATTGTATTAAAACGGTATTAACGAAATGATTCCTTTTTGTATGCGCTGCTTTTCTTGTTTATGCATTACATGAATGTTGTATAGTTTTTATATGCAAGTTACTGATATTGTTCCGTCTATAAAGTCTATAAAATTGCTTTACATGATATAAGATATCATAACGGTAACAAAAATTCTTGAAAGATCCTGTGCTTTATACACAAAACCAAATAAACTCTCACAATCACAATCTTAAATTTTGTTATAGTTATGATTAGTTGGTAACAGAACCCTGTGTAGTCCAGTTGGGTCCATAATCATACAATTAATCGTGATTAAAGAAACTGGACGAACGCAATTCTGTTTAGATCACTTGTATGTATGATTACGACTGAATTGGACTACACTCATTTGAGCCACATGTAGATGTCAAGCACCTGCTTTCAAAGTAATGTTACTCGCTGGCACTGAGCGATAATCCACATCAATAGTTTGTTTTAATTTTGAACTCTTACCTCTGGTAGCATGAATCCAGTAATATAACTACATTGGTAAGATTTGTAAAAATTTATTCAAATTTAAGTTGAACTCTTCCTTCAACAAATTCAGGGTTAAGTAGACATGTAGTTTCTGAAATATTGCCGCGATGTTTTTTTTTTAATTATCTCAACAGTACCAGATATCACTTTCTTCTGACTACATACGGCACTATGAATGGACACTGGACTTTCTTAGGACAACCGACGAAATAAAACTGTAGGGCACAATAAAAAAGCGTTTTTTAACACAAGCCAATAAAGCCATGCACGTGAATCGCAATTTCCTTTCAGCTTAGGGTATACGATTTTTAAAAAAATGAAAGCTATTAAAATTGTGTTTCGGTCGTTTTGTTTCACATCGTGGTCTTCCCTTTGCTTCAACGTGAAGAGTAATGCAAAAGTAATAATAATAATACTACTAATGCTACTACGTCTACTACGTCTACTACCATTACAACTACTACTACCAATAATAACAATAATTATAATTATAGTTATACTACTACATGAGAAATTTCTGCAATTTGATTGGCTTAGAGCAGTGGTATTTCAGATTAATTTGAAATACCTACATGTGAAAAGTACAAACCTTTTGTGGGTAGTAGTTTAAGCTAATAATAGCATGATTTCCACGTGATATTTGGTTTAAATACCACTTGTGATATTTCTAAATAGAGCGCTTTCACTCACGTGACCAGTGTCTGTTCAAAATTTATTGGAACAAAAGAAAGTGTTTACGGAACAATAGAGTTCAACTCCCACAAGACTGGTTTGGAACATCAACATGGCTGCCGTTTTATTGTTTTGCAACACCAATATGGCCGCCGAGACATCATGTAAAAACGCTCTATTGTCTCGAATTTCACTCGCCTAACGGCTCGTGATATTACTTATAAAAATTTCGAAATATCACTCATGTAATTAGTATGTGTAATCAAATGGTGACGAGTGAAATTAGGGAATAATTTCACGCGCGTTTGTCCAAATCCTTATAATTTCCCGAGCCTTTATTATTCCCTAATTTCACGAGTATACCATTTGATTACCTATTAATATCATGGGTGACGAATTACGTTAGCAATCGAGGATTTTTGACTTGTTTATCCTGGATCGTATCCATCGATCGTGAACTCCACTGGCACTCTGTCAAACGTTTAGAGCTCAATGGCTTTAGTTTTCAGAATTTTTGGACAACATACCTCTAAGAATCCTTCTTGATGTGCTCTTTCGTGTGTTCAAGTTTTCTAAAGCGTCTTTTTATGCCCTGACATCTTCATTCATGACATTTTAAAACTTTGTCGCCATCTTGAAACGGAGACGTACGGCAGGTTGCCATGGCAATTTTGTAATTTCACATGTGAAATTACAAATTAACGAGGAAATTTCGCGCAAAAATTAAGGAGTAATTCGTCACCTATGATATTATGCCAAATATCACTACAAATCACGCTATTACCTATACTACTACTACTACTACTACTACTACTACTACTACTGCTAATAACAATAATAATAATGATAATAATAAAAGTAATAATAGACAAAAGTTAGGTTGATTCGTCAGCCTGTGATACGATCCTTCAGCCCAGTACCAGCTGTACAGTCACATAGCTTTCAAGTCGTTTAAGTTAGCGTAAAGGTTGTGGTCATATTGTTTCAGGTTGACATAAGTCTGAAAAAAGGAAAACAATAAAAGAAATGCAAAGACGTAAAAGGCACGAGATAGTGGGATTTTTATTCAGTCACATTCGACCTCAGAAACAATTCATCTTGGAATCTCTCTGTTCAGATTATCAACCCAAGGCTAAGGACGGCGGCACACCAGAAGTGGTCACTGTCAACCGTTTTGTTACATTCCTAGTGGTTTAAAATTCTACAGATTCAGATCAAGTGAAAAAAAAAACTGAGAAGTCTACATTTTTCTGTGGTAATCCTGCTTGAGAGGGATCGAGATCAAAATATTTAATTACATAATGTAAACGTGGGAAACACCTCATCAGCTATTTTAGGACCCTATATGCCTTCTAAAGTCTGATATTCAACCAAATGAGCTAACCAGTTGACGGGCGGTTTGTAGTAATTTGGTCAGTAAGGCATGTAGTGTAAAAGATAAATGTTTTAAATCTACCTGCTTCTGAAGAAAACAAGCGGAATGAAAAATAAATACAGTAACCAATTTAATATTTAATCAGTCTCTCATACTGAGATAAGAGGACGGAAGGGAATTGCCACACAATCCTCTCCTACACACTCCTCTTCAGCCCGTGAATAATGTTTAGTTTATTCCATTACTGGACCTTCCGTTTCCATTATCGTTTCTCCCTTTTAAAGAAAGTTCTTACTCTTCTTACCTTATGATTTCTCTCCATCTCTTTCATTGTGTTCCTTAGTCTTTCAAACGTAGGACGATCTACTGGGTTTTCTCTCCAACAGTCAAGCATAATCTGATAGCTAAACAGGAAAAACATATTACCCATCACTAGATCACTAGCGGAAATATGGGAGGGGCCTGAACCCCGCTTTTTTTGGTCGAATTTGAACACCCGGGAAGCAGATAAATATATTATTAACGAGGCCGGCCCCCCTTTAATATTTGGCTCTGGATGAGCGGGGGCCCCCACTTTTTTCTGAGGATCTAAATCCCCAGGAACAGTTACGGAAACCTGATTGTCTTGGCATGGCTACTACTTTTTTAGAACTGAATCCGTAGTAATAACTGTTTTTTTTTAATTTCTTAGAACTTTCTTTTCCCTACTTGTATTATAACTCACAGTTCAACTTCAACGTGTTTTGGTTTTGGCATTCTGTATCCTTCCTGAAGTTTCTGGGCAATTTTAGGGGCATTTATATCCGAATATGGAGATCCACCTGAAAGAAATGAAGCTACAGTGTATACTAGGAAAAAGAGTACCTGAGGGAAAAAAATGTTTTTTCTGCACTAGCGAGGACGTGTAATTAGAAAAGTTTACCCGATTTAAACGAAAA
>JBBMOI010000010.1:4072500-4277500 GCA_038088405.1 Porites divaricata | reverse complement strand
ATAATGGCGGAGTCGGCCGAATTAACCATGGATAAAGCGCTAGAGAAAGCACTAGAACGTCTCAATGTGAGTAGAGAGAAGGAGAAAATTATTCTTAAGAGGGAGCAGGAAACGGCTGTGAAGGAGCAGGTTGCTGAACGGGACGTCATGGCAATCTTGCCCACAGGGTTCGGCAAAAGCCTAACATTCACCGTTTTTGCCATTGCGAAGGAGCAATTGCGATCAGAAAAGACGTGTGTGATTGTGGTTTCCCCTTTAAAAAGAGCATAATTAATGACCAAATTGCCGAAATGGCGTCTTTAAACTTCACAGCGCTAGAATTGTCTTTATTTAGCCGTAAGAAACAAAGGTGAAAGAAAATTAAAACACTTTACAACTGCATCTGAGATCAAATCCTATCAGGAACACCTACAGAAGAATAAACCACAGGAAATGGTTACTCATCAGTATGCATGCAACAAACCAGCTTCATGACCTTTTAATGTTAAGCCTAGTGTGGCAACAAAGATTTACTCAGTCAAAGTTTAGAATGATACATGCATTGTTTAGTGCTAGTAACCTTCGCGCGAGAGCCGAGAAAATAAAAAAAAACCTCTGTTCAAGCAAACTCACAAGGTCACGTTTTACATTATCACGAGCTTAGGAGTCGTGTTTAGCCTGTCAACGCTTATTTCTAAACCGTCTCGCGCGATAATAATCGGAAGTTTCAAATTGCAGGTTTCTCTTTGACTGGCTGATCTAATTGGGATCAGCTAAGGTGATGAAAGTGGGCGGCATTCGAAAAATCATGGTTCTCTGGCAGGCGGTATTTCTCGCGGCTTCGCCGCTCGTGACGGCTACGCAGTCAAATCTCACTCGACTATATTACAACGGCTCCGCCTCCAAATGTCACTCGACTACTACACAATACCGCCAGCTAGCAGGCTAGGAAAATGAGATAACCTGCACTCAGTTTGGCAAGTAGCACTCTGTCCTGGAGTTAAATCGCACATTACGAACTCTTTTACCCATGTTAAATGTTGAGGCTTGGTGAAGAGTACCTGAAGCATTATCACAAAAAAACAACAACAGCTTCTGGCAATTAGTGGAAGTCCCCCAAAACTGTTTTGTATCAACTTGGTCGGCAAAAGAGAGAGTTTTCAAGACTTTTCCTTTTCTCTGCTTGTTGCCATTTTAAGATATTAAACGTATTGCTTTAGGTCTTTGTGCTATTTAGCATTTCGTTTGATAGACGTCGCTGCAATCCCATCTCCTTCTTCCAATTTCAGTTGCAATCTGTAATTCTCTAATGGGTTGGCAAACATCTAAGGTCATTAAAACGCAAAATATTGTTTGCTAATTAACAATTATTCCTCGAGCCCGAATGGGCTCTGATTCAATAGCCCATGAGGCCGAAGGCCGAATGGGCTATTGACTCAGAGGCCATAAGGGCGAGAGGAATAATTGTTTTAGTAAAATCCAACTAGTTGGTCAAAAATATCGAGAATAAAATAAACTTTAGCTAGTTAAAGCTAGACTATAATCCTTTTTTGCCGCCAAAAAGCCCGCGCTTTTCGCTACTAGTAGGCTATAACATATAGCCTAGTAGTAGCTCAACCAATCAGAATGCAGCATTGATGATAGACCACTAGTTGGATTTTACTAATGCATGATAGCCACTGCCATAATTATTCAACGTCACCTCCGAGCGTGTTTCCCAGGCACTGCAAGGCCTCTTTTGTCTTCTCTTGGCACAAAATGCATTTTGCCCAGGCATGCCAATGCATGCAGAGGGTTCAACTTTTTCCTCGGCCATCAAGGCGGCTTTAGATAAGTTAAAATATAAACCAGAAAGATCGTTCTTAAACACTGTTCCGATGAAAGGCATAGAGTGTTTCATCATACTATAAGAAGAAATAGGATCAATAGATATATCTCTTATGTCAACAAGAAATACTGTGAAATTATATTGCAATAATCAATACTTTTGTAATAATGAAGACATCAATACACCTATGGCTATACATTTCCTTATAAAAAACCCAGTTAATGTGGTCATGCGTTAGTACGCTCACAGCCACATTTTAAAATCCCAAACAATAGAATCCCTTATAATTTCACCACGTTAATATGGCCACTCTTTCAAAATTTTGAAAATTAAAATGCCTGTGACATGTCAATTTTAGTGACCTAGTAATCTAAGCTTATTCTCGTACTGTTTTTTAGACTACAGTACACTTAAGATGCACTTGTGGTGATTTATAGCGGAATTTTAAATGAGTTTCATGTACTGAAGGAAAATTTTAAGAAGTTTGTTTCAATTACTGTACGCGATATCTACATTCCGGTTGTTATTAATGAGAACAGTACGGAGAAAGTGAAATACAGTGTATTCCTGGTGTGTTTGTCATTACGGCCCTCAAGTCATGAAATTTTGGCCTACCCCAGTAATATATACGGCCACCCCGTTAATACGGCTAATTTTTTTTTGGCCCATTAGTTACCATATCCTCTCTTGGTTCCACTGTGTAAGTAAATTTAAGAAAGCAGCAAAGACAGAAGCGACTTTGTGACTTTAAGACATTTTTACAATCAAGCCTTGCTTCTTGAGGGGATTATACGGGTCCAAACATTGGGAAAACTCAGGCTGCTTTCTCTTTAATAATATTTTTTTACCTTCATACTTTCTGTTGAGCTTGTATATGAATCACATTTCCGGAAAAAGAGCTGGGAAACTGAATTTACAGAGCTGTGAAAATTTACTTACAGAGCTGTAAAACTCCAAAGGATACTGGAAAATGTAACCTGACCAAATTGTTCACAGCCTTCCCAGCAAGTGACAATCTACAAAATTGGTGCCATGTAGAACTTAATATTATCTCATTTTATGGCAATGTTCATTCCAAACTGAGCCTCGTTTCCATACTAAAAGATCACATGACCCTTCTTAACCTTTTAAATCTGCATGGGTTTTGTTACCCTCTTAATTTTTTTGGTGTGTGTTGTCTTACGATTGTAAAAATAGGCGATATTACGAATGTTCTTTACAAGCCTCGTTTTCATGCTGATAGGTCACGTGACCGTTTTTAATCTGACATATAAATCCTGTTTGCACTTCTCCTTTAATTTTATGGGTTTTTACTGTTTTCCCTGCATAAATTTAGAGTTAATTAGGAATAGTTTGTGGCAGCCTCGTTTCCATGCTGGAATCCTGGTGCAAGAAATTAAATCTGCTGTATTTGGAATTATGGGATAGATCTCGGTGGGGTCCATATCCCATATTGTTAACTATGTCATAAACTATCATTGTGCCAAATTTGGTGCTTTTACCATAAAGTCCACAATTCTTGTAAAATTTTGCACGAATCTGCTGGACTATATGGCCGCCGCGTGACAAAGGTTTGTTGGGCAAGGTCAAGAGCCTGGCAATCTTATGTTCCACAAAAGTTTATTTGCTGCTAAATGTTAGTAATATCTTACAGTTCGAATAACAGTTCTCAATTTCAAACTATTACTTCTAGTCTAAATCACATTTTAAACAAACCTTTTTAGAGGATAAGTAACACATTCCATCTGCGACCTGCCAAGCGAATTTCATTAACTGTTCTGCTGTAAGATTGGTCTGTGGCTTCAGATCCGGGTCCTTAAAGTACGTGTCGTTCAGTCCCCGACTCTTCCTCAAGTAGCCCAGTAGGTCACCATACGGTACATACTCAATAAGAACCAACAACGGCTCTATGGAAGCCAATATTAAATTATAAAAATCTTCAAACCTGAGTTCCTACTTATGACATTCATTCTCCGAGCGAATGTTTATGATTTTGTTCGCACAAAGGGAAATGGAAAAAATTTAGCACCTTTCAATGAAGATGATGTGAACTGCGACAATTAATACAAAATCAAAATGGAGGTATGATCATCGCAGTTTTGATAGGACATGGAAACGAAGCCACAAAATAAAAAGCCCGAATTACAGTGAAATCCCGCTTTACACACATCCGCTTAACACGGACACTTCATTATTACGGACAGTTTGCTTTGTCTCTGGGGAAAGAAATCCCTTACATTTTCCCTAAATTCAACCCGCTTAATACCGACACCCCGTCGATTAGCACACTCTTTTGGGTCCACTAAGTGTCCGTATAAACAAGGTATCACTGCGAAACAGACATTGCATTAGAGCTGAGCATGAGATGGTCATATGTTCATTTGGAAATCAATATGCTAACATTTCTATTAGTTTATAAGTAAGCTATTAAAGTTATCTACTTAAACTCTTAGATGGAATATGGAATTTTCTTGTTGTTCAACTCAGTGATATATCTATTCTAATACTTTCTGCCTATTAAGAGTTAATGTCAGTAAGGATCAAAGATCAGGCGGACAGAGCTCAAAATTTGATTTCGCTTATACTTTGTACATCGGTAGGCCCAGGTACTATACCTATCAAATCAAGGTTTATTTGCCTGAATATTGTTTCGTTTCAAAGAAATTTGATTTTAACTGTAAACGGTATTTTTCGTCGTAATGACCTTGAAAATAGCCAACTTTCACGAAGTTATTAAGTCATTTAGTCGATCGTTTTGAGGTGTCTTCACGGATATCCAGTTAAACAAAAGCTATTTTAGTCCACTGATTCCCAAAACAGCTCGCTAACGTTGCTAACAAAAAATATATGATTTTTTAAAGAAGCACACCAATGTCTTTCTCGAATTTGGTGGAATGGCTGGTCAAAACAACATGTCAGAAATGCCCGCGGTACGCAACGAATCACACCAGAAAACCTTTTGGAATTCTTTAAAGAATAGTTTTAACTTTCTACAACTTTATATGTTTGGGATCTTTCGTACATTTTTGGCAAATACGTCTTAAAGTGAGGACAATTCCGGCTTCCGCCATCTTGGAATGTCTTACATTACCGAAACAGGCGAAACGAAGTAACCGCTACGGAATCGAACGGTACATAATTTCTCACCTCTTTTCACTAGGGAATCTCCCATAAGCTTTAAGATCAACCAAATTTACCTGTAATCAAGTCCAATGTCAAGAAAAAGGAACAAGACACGCACCATACTTCGGCAGTAACTCTCTGCAATCGTAGTCTGCGAAGACCAAAAGTGACTTCGTGCTGTGACGCAGGCAACGTCTGGACTTTGACGCGCTTCGCTGAGTCTCACTTGTGTACCCTTCGCTTGAACTTTCAATACCTATTCGCTTCATTTTTAGTTTTGATAAGTCTCCTTCCATGGGCGCTTTTAAGTCTCCATCCCGCATCTCGCATAACAATATTCCCGTGTCACGCAATATGTGTGACAACTGAACCGGAAATGAAATTCTCCTCAAACTCCTTTTCAGCATTTTAAGAAATTTTCCGACTTAACAAAGTGAATCCTTTACTAAAACGGTCTAGATCAGAGGCTGCAATTTTTACATTAAATTTATTTGGGTAAATTAAATTATCTCAACTTCAACTATAATCACACATAAAGTACTAACTTTTTTAGAAATGACGGAGAAAATGCATGATGCCTTTGAAAATCTAGTGATTTTCACATATTTATCTTTTGCTAAAAGAGAAAGTTAGGGTAACTAATGTATTGTTTGCATTCTTTTTCGTCACCAGAGCTGCTATCAGTTTTTTTGGCTGGTCAAAAGCCACGCAGTCTGCTGATAGGTACATAGCCTCTGCTGAAAAACAAAAATTGGTTTGCCATTCTTTGCTATTTGCGAAAGTTTATCTGCCAAAATGGACAAAATTTGTCTTCTCGTGCTCTAGTGAGTTGCATTTAAATAGCTTTCTGCTAAGGCTTGTAAAATTTCTTCTTCGGCTGGAACGGACAATTTATGTCGAACAGGGCTAACATCACGAGAGGCTAAAAAAAGTCGTTTAACTTTTTTAAAGGCTCTTTTGCCATATCTACTTAGCTTCTATGCGGTGTGTTCTCAAAATCAGATTCTTCCAAATCCGATTCTGGGATGAATATACTCTCTCTTCTTTCATCCACATGAATTGCTTGGGCTGCTGCAGTTTCTGCCTAAAATTTCACAAAAATTAAAACGTCTGAAAAAAGACCCCAAATACTTTTTCTTCTTCCAGTTTCGTTGTTGTCAGTACAAACCTAAAACATATTGAATGTACTCAAAATTGCATTCAAACTAGCAGCGTACGGTTTCTAATATTACAAGGAAAGATCTTTGTAGTTTGGAGATGTAAGTGATATAATGTCATACTTACCAGAGTAAGCTCAACTAGATGCTCTGTAAGTTCGTCAAAACCTTATTGTGGCAGACTGCTTTGAGGGGTGTGTGCTTGTTTCGTCAGGGTCTTTCGACACTTGATGCATACCGCTAAAAAAATAAAAACAAAAAATTACAAAAAATGTTAACCCATTCTTTTTTTATTTTCCCACCCGCACTTACATTTCTGATTTTTTGCTATACTATATATCATTTTTACACACGCCCCTCCCCCATGATCGTTTCTTTTTCGACTTGGTTTAGCTTAGCGCGAGGTTGTAATTCTTACTTTGCCAACCATAAAAAAGAGAAGAAAAAAAACATAAAAAAGAATCGCCAGCTACGTAGACTATATGCGAGGATACCCTTTCGAGATCGGTAAGGCGCAGCTTTGCTCCGTTGCAGAAACTTGAGTGTGAACAGAAGCCATATCCCGGGTACGGTTTCTTGCCGGCACAAAGATATCTGGCATCGTGTGAACATAGGGTTAAGGGCCTGTTTTTATGAAGTGAGCCAGGCTGATTAGCCTAGCTTGACCGCTTTATCCGGCTGGCTCGGCTTATGCCCTGTGTCCTTATAAAATTTTTGCTGTGTTTATATGAGAGGCCACGCTGAGAGATACTGGTTGCCTGCGCTGAGGTTTCGGCAAGTGGGTCAGTATGGCTTCATATATTAACAAAGCGAAAATTTTAAAGGGAACAAAGGTATTAGCCGAACCATCCCAGTAAAGCGAGCCAGCACAGCTAACTGAACTGACTCACTATGTATAAAACAGGCCCTAAAACTGCTGATTTTAACGACGGCAGAGAGATGAGAGAACCCTTAATTTGATGTGTTATATGACGTCATACATTATAAAGAATGTTTTACTCCCGCAAGTATCACAAAAGAAGAAGGATTATATTTACCTGAACCAACTGGAATGAATTTAGCAGTGGCTTCCAATATGAACTTCGACTGAACCAAGCTACAACCCCGCTCGGCATTTTTCTTGGATTCTTCACTGTGTCCAGAGAGTTTGCCTGGAACACTGCATACCCGTTTAGACCTTCGCCATCCAATACCCAAACTTATGCGGTGCAGCGGACAGATAGTTAAGTCGTGGATATTTTCTGGCGTTTGGAAACAAGCACTGCGGGCTAGAATAAGCTCAATTTCTGTTTCGCAGCCACTGAATTGAAGCTGTTTTTTGTGGCTCGATATATTCTCTGAGCATGATACCAATGGTACGATTTGACTTTGAATCAGCCGCGCATTCTCCACCGACCAAAAGTGAGAAGGTACACGCCACCGCCCAATATTGTAAGTCAACGTTTGCGTTTAACGATTAACTCGGCGCTATTTTACTTCTTGAGAAATTTACGGTGAAAATTATTTTTTTTCGGAAAGAGACTTGTAGATTGAAAAAGCGATAATTCAATACTGGCTGTAAATACGCCACAGTAATTCAATTATCAAGTTTAGCTGCAAATGTAAATATATATTTTTGATGCGTCTTGTTCATGCCAGTCCTAATCCCAATTTTCTTTTTAAGGGACTTTATGCCAGTCCAAATCAAAGTTTTCTCAGTTTTGAAGGGATCTTAAGACAGAACGGTTTATTGTTTCAGTTTCAATCCCGTGTTAACAACTGCGAAGTCGGGATGTACCATCATTACACAGGTGTTCTGTATTTGCATAATAGCTTCGAATTCGAGCTGTCAAAAAAAAGAGTTGATAAAGTCCTATCCTCCATATTGTTAAAGTAAACAGAACATATAGCTGAGGATTTCACTGCGGACCTCGCTCATCTGTTATTCGACGTCATGTGAAGTCTAATGACGGTGTCAAAGGTCGGTGCGTGACGTGTAGGAAATCAATGTCACTATATCATGCATGGAGTCTCAATCCTATAAACCATTGCCAAATTGCCGTTAACTTTAAAAATAACATAAGGGCAGCGACTTTAGTAGTTTACCGAGCTAAATCTCACTTGCATTTATAATTTTAGACGCATTTTTACCAAAAGTATTACGACTTTTGTACGGTACTTTCTCGCAGTTTCAATATGGAGGTCATCGAAAAATCTTGCAAATTAGCAAACTTCGGGGCGGTCATATCGAAAAACTGAAAAAGATCCCAAAGAAATGAAAAGGAAACATAAAACATCAATCCTTAGACTGTAGAGAAAGCTTAGTCTGAGGATATATTTTGGCGTACCGAACGGATTTTTAGGCAAGTCTTTTATGTCACTTTAGAGCCATTCAGAAAATGCAAAGAAGTGCCTTCAACGAAAAGCTCACTACGAGTCTTATAAAATAAATTAGTTGTCGTTATAAACAATATTTAATTGACCAAAGGACAAGCTATTTATTCATGGTAAGAAATCATTCATACGCTTTATCGCACTAACTTGAAAGAGTCACGAATATAGTGAAAGTTTCGGTTCATCAGAGAGGTCATTTTGGTTCAAAACGGACCCAACCGATTTTATTTAATTCTTCTTATAAACGCAAGAATTAGACAAAACTAACCCTATTTCGTTAACTACTATACAATACTCTATCAAGGTAAAAAGTATCAGCGAAAACGAATTTTGAGCTGTGTCCGCGATTTTGGGATTATCTCCGATTCTTACTGACATTGACTCTTAAATTGTTCCATATAGCAACATCACAGGGGCCATATTAGTGTTCCAATTTAGGACAATGCGGCGTTGCTGTGCCAACCTAGTTCTGTGGGGTAATAATTGCATACTTCTGTTATGTCAACGTTTCCTTTTATTCCAATTAAGGTGCACCAATAACTTCTATCATTCGAATCATTGGCAGTACAGTCATCACCAGCAAAACTTATAAATCACAAATTTCAAGGAATTCCCTTCACACATCTCTTACCGGTTTCTGCGACACAGCCCAACAGCTTGATCACATGGGGATGAGGTTTTAGCTTTTTCATCAACTCAAGTTCTGACAGAAGGTCCTTTTTATCTGAGGCTGGAGCATTTGCTAAATGAGGCACCAAAAAAAGTTACTTAATTTTTCACCATTACTATATTTAATTTAATTTAAACGGTAATCTTTTTGCTGTAGTGACCCTTTTTCAGAGTTGTCTGTCCGCTTGGTATTTTTTTGTTTTGTTTTTATCAAAACCACCACCTGAAGGATGTCTTATGAAATACAGTGTATTGACCTTGGCTACCTCTGGACTTAAACCAAGCCAAATCTTTATATATTAGACGTAGAACACTGAATTAAACCACACCTTTAAGCATTTTTACTGCTACTGTCAAGTTATCCTTGCTTCCACGCATGTTGTTTACTGTCGCCTTGGCAACTTGTGAAAAAGCTCCTTTACCAATGACTTTAACTATGTTGACCTCTTTACGACTGATCTCCCAGCTCCTCGTTGAGGGATGAAGTGCCATGTAATCTGCACTTGCTGTGGATGCATGGGTCGGGGCTTCAAACGTTCGCTCCACATCTAGGGATTGTGTATCAGCCTCTACTTCAACGGCAATGGGATTCTATTGTCAAACATAGTGAGGCAAGATTCAGCGGTAAAACAACAACGCTGAACAGTAAAGTGTCTTTTATAAAGAGGCCAGTAAGTAACCATACAATTGAAGAGACAAATGATTGAATGAATGAAATGAATTAATACGCTGTGCAACTCTTTGTTTTAAATATCATAATGGCTAATGTCGAAAAAGAAATGTTCTGAGTTCAAGTTTTGGTACGGAGCGTCCAATCAAGCTTTCCGTCATTTGCTGAAAAAAAGAGAAGAGAACCTCGGAAGTATTTTCTCCAGCCAACAATGCTTTGCTATGCTCGGTTCTATTTCATCACCTTACGTTAGGCCACGCGAGGCGTCTAATCAAGCTGTTCGTCATTCGCTGAAAAAAGGAGTAGAGAACCTCAGAAGTATTTTTTCCAGGCAACGATGCTTTGTTATGCTTGGTCCGATTTCATGACCTAACGTTAGGCGTAGGCTCATCTTGGGTAAAAAAAAAAGAGCTTAACAAGGCAAAACCACAAGGGGATTTCTAACACCTCCTCCTTTGCCACTAGTTCATTTCCATCGAGGACCAAAATTCCATACGTTGTACACAAATACTCTTCGCAATAAAGTCATTAACTTGCCATAGCTAGAAGATCTCCGCATCTTGGACAATTTCTGTTGGTAAGAAAGTAAATAGTACTTAAAAACGTTTAGTTCAAACTTTGTGCCAGCGAGACGCTATCAAGCTTTCTCTATCCGTCTGTTAAGTCACATAACCTTTCCCTATGATAGTACCCTTTTTATAAACAATCTTTGCTTAGAATGACGTTAATCACTCCTATACTGGTGGTATAAGTGACGAAGGAAATAGTAAAGTTGAAACATTTATAATACCAATGAGTAGCCTCGCGAAGACGCGAGGACGCGAGGCGGCAGCCTAATAGAGCGGTGCGCGATTGTTCCAGGGGCACAAAAAATCCCGAATCGATGTAACATAGAGTAATGCAAGGCAGCATTTATGACGTAATGCAGGACAGAGCATGGATTGGCAGCAGAGGGTCTTTGAGACACAGGTTTTCCCTGCTCATTAACCCGACGGCTATGCTGCGTGATATGGCTGTGCGCATGCGTGGATTGGTGTATGTACTCCCCCTGCTGACACTATTTTCAATGTAATCATAACTATAACAAAATTGTCAAATCTGATTGGCTATCAACTGCCCTGATTTCAGCCTAGATTGGACAGTAGGGACTTTAAGATCCGAGACGCGACGGCTGTAAGACGCGACCGGAAGTAAATTTTCAAAGAGGAGACATGTTGCGCATGCTCACGCCGTCGTCCTGGTGTCACCACGTCGCGTCGAGAACGTGGGTTTTGCGAGTTTGACGTTCTGTACAAAACGTGAGTATATTTGTTCCTGTGCTTAAATTAAATGATGATACATTCCTCTAAACATGTAAAATCAGCACTCTACGATCATTGGGCGTAATTTTTGGCGACATTTTAGATCTCAGAGATGAAAGGACTTTAATTATTTTAAAATTTCTTTCAGGTGTACGAAGCTTATAAAATGGCAGCGCCTTCGAATTCGACTTCGAGCATAGCCTGAATTTCATCCGATTACTTCGAGTCGTTGTTACTCCCTCAGTTGTTGACTGAGAGGAGAAAACGACTCGAAGCAATCGGATGAATTTTAGGCTACTTCGAGCAAGGCTTGCAAGTAAGTCACGAGCTAAAACTACAAATAGTGAATGCAGGAGTCTTCTGGATTCTCTTCTCGTCTCTTGTACCGTTGCAATTCTCGATTTATTGCGTTTATCTGCCGCTAAAAGCCAATTTTAAGCCTGTATTATTTAATTTTATTTTATTAAACTGCGTGTGTTTTTATGCTTCCCTTTAGTTCAGTAATGTTTTGGACACAAGATCATGAAGCCATTCTATGCAGAGAATTCGTCAATGTAAATCCCTACACAACGATGAGCCAACGGAACTAGAAAACCTATTGGATATGATCATCGTGTTGGAGGAAAGTGGCGAAGCGGAATTACAGGAAACACAGGGAACAGCTAGCAAAAAACTTCAATATTAGATCGGGCTAAAGCGAAAGATGTTAGACTAAAAGCGATGGAGAAGCTGTCAGAGACGAAGAAAAGAGGTTCATGAGCGGATGAAAGCGATGACAAACCGAAGCGTCAACGAAGAAGTGGAGGTGATGCTATAGAACAAAGCACAACAAAGCATTTCTTGGACTTTCTTAAATGATGCCATGGCTATTTCTGCGAAAGAATTACCGAAGAATACGTGAAGAATCAAACTGATAAAGAGCGGTTTGCAGCCGCGTCGTCTTGCATCGCGACGGAAATCTTAACTTTACTTCTCGCGCGCAAACGACGGCGTTCTAGTTCCAGTCCTTAATCAGTCACCGCGTTCTAGAAGTCTTCGCGTCCCAGATCTTAAAGTCCCTAGTGTAATCGGACAGTACGCGTCATGCCTAAGTAATTGGACAGTACGCGCCATCAAGCGCGCGCTTAAATGGCTTTTTTTTTCAATGCTAGCAAAACAAAATGTCGAATTTTTTGTGTTTTGATGCAAAAAATAAAGTTATGATTAAAGGAGCTGTGTCACGAAATTCGGCCAAATTAGGAAATTACAAAATGCCCGTTAAATTAAGAGAAACATAAAAATAACCGCTTAAAACTTTAAAGGAAGGTTAAAATAGCATAACAGAAACAACAGACGCCACGGATGGGCAAAACTGAGGAAGATTGAAACGGATTAAAATTAGGGTTTTTGAAAACTGTTCAGCCTAACAGTTTTTCAAAGTTGATCCCTGCTGCTTGCAACTTCAAAAATAATGCTCAGGAGACATATTTTGTTTGTCTTGGATCTCTGATTTTGTTATTTACATGTAATTTCTTTGCTTACTTTAAGTTCCATAGCGATTGTAGGCCAGTGATTGGCAAAATTAAACAAAATGAACTGGACTGCCGTGACAGAGCCCCTTTAATTAGTAACAGAACTTCGATTCGTCCAATTCGGTCTGTAATCATACTCGTGATTAAGCAAATCGGACTCCCGCTACGCGGTCGTCCGATTTTGTTAATCACTCGTATGATTACAGACCGAATTGGACTCCACTCAGTCCTGTTACCTTACTAATTTTTGCTTTTGCAATCGAATTAAGCTCAATCTATTTTTCATCAATTACTGTAATTCATGACATTTCTAAACAAATTGAACAGGGCGCGCATATAGGTAAAATCTTTGCTCTTTGGCAGTTAGCGATAGCTATAACTAGTAGATGTAAGACTCAACTTTGTTTTGGATTCCTAGCATTTCCGGAAACATAAAGTAGAACCTTACATCCTACGGTAAGGTAAAACAGCGGAAAGTAACCTAGTTTGCTGCATATTATAGCGTCAGTGACTGTCGTATAGATGATCCTTCTCTGAACAAGTTTGTAGCTGAAACGCACATACATTATCTTTCTATATTTTTGCAAGGGCGATGAATCCGAGAAAACTACGAAGATAATAAGAAGGAAAGTTACTTACTTTTTCCCCCGTAACTTTTCTGAAACAGAAATATTTTCAGTCTTGTTAAATTTTTAAACACTTTAACAACTAGTTATTGATATATTTCTGGGACTCAACACAAAATACAGGGCGTCAGTACCTCTAGTCCTCGCAGCAATTTTTAAGCCTTTCAGAGATTATTTTTTCTTACGGAATCACGTCTACTACATCCAGTTGGTGTTTTTCTTTGTAACCACAGTGATAACGTACTCACTCTTCAGCAGGATCTGGTATTTTTTTATAGCTTTAACGAAAATTGGAAAAAGGCTCTAAAATCCAGTATTAAAGCTAAACGAAGTTCTAAGAATTCCAAAAAAAAAACCTTATCGCCTTGGAAAACAAACTGGGCTTATACCAACTACTCAATGGGTAATGAAGGGGTTGATGTAGAGGATATTACAAGGCCAAAAAGTCAAAATAGCATCATGTTGTGGATTCTTGGCTACTGTTACTTTCAATAATGAGTCGGCGCTTCTTACGCTTCGGGTCAACTTCTGGACTGTTTACTTCATTTTTTGCGGGAGTTAAGTTAATGTTAAAGACGCCTCCAAGTGTGTAATTTCCGTGAAACATCGTTTGGAGCCTATTCTCACTGAAGGAATTCACATCCAAGGTAGATGAAGTGGTAGACGTTGAAGCGATCGATAGTCAGCCAGGGCTGCGCTGTCCAGTTGTTTTCGGTCTGTGCGACGTTGGTAGCGGCTTTGGTTGTCGAGGAAAGAACATGTGAAATACCTTCCATTTGCTTTTCTCGCAGAGAACTGTAATTGTTAACTGACTGCAAGTTTTTATGTCCCGTTATTTGAATTATCTTGTTGGGAGGAACTCCACTGTCCTGCAGTTTTTGCACTAAAGTTTTTCTGCGACTGTGGTTTGTTTTGCCTGAAATTTCCGCCGCTTTTGTCTTGTCTTTCATGATATTGTTTAACTTGTTCACTCCCATTGGTTGTGCTTTGAACCAGTTTTTGCCTTCCACTGATGCATGAGTTTCTGTTTTAAAGTAATTTACAGACAAATAGAAACTTGAATCCAGTTCTAGCATGGATGGTGGTCGTTTTTCTTTGTACATCTTGTAAACGTGCACCGGATCACGATCGATAGAAATGGCATCGTTGTTGGCATACATTCGCAGCTTGATCGGCCGTTGATTCCGTGGATCCTCCCCCGTTTGAGTCTTTGTTTGGCGTTCAAAGTACTCGAGATATTCTTTACCATCACTGTCAAACGATGTCTCCCCAGCGGATTTCTTTTTGTTCCTTACATCCGCAAAGGCCAAAGTGAATCATGTTGTTTAGCCACACAGTAAATGTATTTAACAGAGCTTGTGGTGAACTTAATCCAGGCAACTTTTTGTCAAAAAGAATCTCAATTTCGTCGTCCGTAAGAGCCGTTGTGGCTTTTGGTCTGTTTCTGAGTCCATGTCGCTTGAGTTGCTTTTGTTTCGCTTTCAACGCGTCTCTTGTTTTTTTTTTGAAATCACTGTCTTTGAAGATAGTTTGCCGTAACTGGAGCGACTCAAATGGCGTTCAACACTAGCCAAAATTCCGCGGGGAGATGACGGTTCATAATCTTTTCCAGTCTTGGTCCTTGCAGCTAAAACAAACTGGCTCAAGTACCTGTATAATTCAGTTGGAGGAATCTTCTCTATTTCTCTGATTTCGTGGCGCTCTTCTAACAGGAACTTTTTGACTAATTTTAAGTCGTAGAAGGTCTTTTCTTTAGTATTTGCATTTTCTTCCCACTCAATGAATTTTCAGCATCACTTTCCGAGACCTCGGCAAATCTTCCTGAATGTTCTTCAAGGTCGTAAAAAGTACCCATGTGAAAACTTGGCAGCTCATCGAGAAAGTCACCGGTAAATGTACGGTCTTCGCACCTCTAAGCCATTTTGTGAATGAAAATTCAAAAGAGCCGGCCGCGCGCCTGAGCGGGAAGCTCTCTTGTAAGTGGCTAATCATGTTAGTAACCATGGCGACACCAATATCCTTACACGTGAAAAATAAAAATAGTATCTTATCTTCACTGCGCGGGATGGAGATATGATTTTTTAGTAAAAGGAAAAATCCTGGCCCCGGTTGTTCAAACGCTGGATAGCGCTATCCACCGGATAAATCACTATCCAGCGGATAAGTATTAGGGAAACCAACTGCGTTATCCATTGGATTTACTTTTATCCGGTGGATAGTGCTATCCAGCGTTTGAACAACCGGGGCCTGGTATTTCATCAGTATCTATATAATAAATATTAATTAAGGCTTTAGTCCTGTATCATCCCGTGTCAGCATGTTGAGTCACGGTGGCGAATTCGGTAAAGAATTAGAAACAAGAGCAATTGTTTTAATATAAAAACCGACTTACCTGAACGGATGCGCATTCGGCAGAGGACGAATATCAGAATGAGATTACTTATTAACAAAAGACAGATGATGGTGATATAAACAGCATGAAGAATTTCTTTTTGATTACCACACGAGCAACCTAACACAAAATGTTTGCTGTTAGTTGTAAGCAATAGCGCAGCGCCAAATACAGATGCACTATCCTAGTGCTACGAGTAGATAGATGGGGGTATCAAGATATAGTATCCAATGGTCTGTGAACCGTCTGTATTTTATTATAATGCATTTGTTGCCCTTCAAGAGTTTCTGATTTTACCAAAGCGAAAAAAGGATGGCACTGATGCAGGTGAGAACAAGTACAGTTTAACCATGATACTCTTTTCACCTTTATGAGTAACAGCAACTCACCTGTTTGGCCTCCAGTTGGTTTGAACGAACCTGAGAAAAATATTTAAGAATACTATCATTCTAACGTGTTACATGAGAAAGATTTACAGTCAAACCTGTTCATTTGGTTATTTTTAACTAAAACTTCTTGTAACGATAGTCAAAAAATTAATTCTCAGAAGGCAAGGTTGAGTGCCGCGAGGGTTGCTTTTTGAGCGCTTGTTGTTAATTCGCCTTTTGACATTCTCCGTCGGCCAGTCTTGCAACTATTTCCTTCTAATGATTATTGTCGTATTAATCCTGTCTTGGTACTAACTGCCTGGCCTATAAAGCATGAACGATTCACATGTCATGAATGGTTCAATGGATCAATACTGGTAGCATTATCGCAAAGTCGGAGTTACTGACTAATAACTTTTACTTACAGTAATTTATATTCAATAGTAAACAATGACCGTTTTCACACTAGAGACGGATAATCCATCTTCAAAATCCGTCAAAATTGACGGAAAAACAGATACATAAAGTCAGGCGGATTGTCCATCCGGAATTAAGACGTATTACCTGACGAGAATTATTCCACGGATAACCCGTCTAAGATGGATCATCCGTCTCTAGCGTGAATACGGCCAATGGCTGCGATACGAAGGTGAGTTGAAAGCTGTGGATTTTTTTGTCAGTGGCGTTTGCTACTGTAAGGAACTGGTTTTTATTAGCCGTTTTCACACTTGAGATGGATTATCCGTCATTTCCCAAGTGGGCTATTTCCCTGGAGAGACACTCTTTCAGTTAAACTTGCACTTAACCCACCTTCCGGCACGTCAACACGTTGTATCTTGCCTTCCTTGGAACTCTCTCCATACTTGTTGCTTGCTGTTACCAGTACTTTATACTTCCGGTCCATTTCGACTTTCACAACATATTTACGTACTGAGACATCAGTTATCTTTTTAGTCTCTTTCCAGTGCTCATCACTTTGGGTTCCATGGTACACAGTATACATTGTGATTTCTGCTCCGTTTTTGTCTGGTTCCTCCCATTTTAAGGTTATTTCATCCGCTTTTAATTCGTATGTGAAGGCCACTGCTGACGGGACACCTTTCGCACAAAGAAATATCACAAAGCCGTCAATTTCCCTTGCGCTTTTTCACAGGCCGGGGGTGGAAAGTTACTGCGCAATAACGTTCTCTCGCTCTTCCTTAAATAACAATAGTACCACTTTCTCAGCATAATTGATATTGCAAATAAAACTGGAATTTGAGACGGTATAATTCCCGCTTTGATAATGCTTGGCCAGTTGTGAATAAAATGTATGCCCGCATTTGGCTACGTTTATGGACGGCTACGCCCAAATACAAACACCTAATGGGGTCTCAAAGTCATATTTAGTCCTTCATTGCAATTTTCCAGAGCAAATAACCATGGATATTGATCAGATGTATTTTTCTAGATGAATTCTGTTCAGATTAAGGACAGAGATTAGTGTGCAAGCGGTACGAGGAAAGGTGATGTTTTCCTTCTCTGCTCATTGTATAAGCCGAACATATAATAATCCAAGAGTCTGTTCATAAGATCACAGAAGACGTCAAAATGTGGTAAAAACATCAGCGACATTTTGTTCATACCACATTTTGACATCATCTGTGATCTTTTACTGAACAGGCGCACGGTAACATGGAATCTGTTTGTTAGGCGTACGCTTCTCCCTTTGTTTTGCATGTACACAGGGTTACACAATGCGAGACGAAGTAAAATTGAAATACCATAAAAGCAACTAGCCCACATGTTCATAGTGCAGCCAAACGGATGCTGAGTTTGGATTGAGTATAATACCACACATTGCCTACTGATTTTAAATTAAGCATGGCTGGGTACGAGAACAACACAAGACCCATGCAAATAACCAAAACGAGCACACCGAACTTCCAAATTCTCAAGTTTTGTGCCAATCGGGCCTATATAGAACAAAATGGAGCTCACTAATATACCCGAATTTACGTATGTATTGCCTGACACACTACACAGATTTCTCAGTAAATGTTTCAGTAAATGGTTTCTTCATCTCATTCAATATCTCATTCAATGTGGGCCCAATAAACACCAAACTTTTTAGTTTTCGTTTTCTGTCGTTGTGGGTCTCGTGTTGCTCGAAATTTTAAGTATGTTTACTTAAAATTATACAAAGAATGTAAAGGAAGTTGCGATACCCAGCCCAGATAACACGACACTTACCTCCTAATACAGTGATTTTTCTAATTTTGCCCTCTTCTTTCCCTCCTTCTCCAAACTTGTTTTTAGCAGTAACTACAAATTCATATACTTTGCCTTTTTCCAAGATAACAACAACTTTACGATCTGAAGTATCTGTAATTTCCTTTAATTTAATCCAATTCAATGATGTGCCATCTTCACAGACAGTTCTTCGGTACACAGTGTACTGAGTGATAGGGGCTCCATTGTTTTCAGCCTCTCTCCACTTTAGGGTGATTTCAACATCCTTTGTTTCGTTTGGTAAATCTGTGATCTCGGCTGCTGCAGGGACCCCTGAGTTAAAAGATGAATGGTACATAGTGAAAAAAGCCTATTTTACCCTCAGCTCTTTTCGTGAGCAAAAGAAATTCAAGTGTTAAAAACTATCACTCCTGGACAATTTCATGTAAATCCAGACATTTTTTTGTTGATTGAGTCGTATCCAGACTATATCGGAAATCAATCAATATCATCGATTTTAATCGATTTAATGCCGATTAATATCGATTAATACCGTCACAGTAATAAGAAATAAGTCACAGAAATAAATACATTTTACCTTCCTTTAAAAAAAATGTCTATCTTGTGGATAGGGCAATTGGTTTTCCTATTACTTATTATGTGGATAGGTTATCCAGTGGCTGAACAACCGGCCCTGGTCTGGAAATGAACCTGTATAGAGTTTGAAAGTCGGGTTTTTAAAATGCGGTGGAAAATGGCACGTCCAGATTCGAATAACAGCTGTGACACTCCTTCCTCCCTTTCAAGGAGGATAACGAGAATTGTCTCTTTGCATAATATAGCCAATTGTGACCCTGACAATGATAAAAATAGATGTGGTACCAAATAGATGCCAGAAATGGGAAGAGCTTGAGACATTACGTAAGAGTGCCAATTTTGAAGCCAAAGACATTGAAGTGAGGGATTTTAGAGTGGTTTGAAGTTTCCAGAAATTTAAAAGACTTAAAATATTCTAAGTGGTGAGGCTTAAAATAAAATACAAATAAAATTATTATTAATTGTTTTTCTGGCAGTAGATTTTAACCCTTAAACTCCCAAGACGAGAATGTGGGGGTGTTAATAAACAGAGTAACGAGTAACGGAGTAACGAGAAAACGAGTAACGGGATAAAAATTCCAGAGGTTAAAAAAAATCCTAATGAAAGAAAAAACATAAAAGCAGTTGTAATATCCTAATAATGACCTTTACCAATCTCAAAAAATATGTGTATTCCAAAAAGTGCTTAAAACAAAGCTTAAAAGAGCCGAGTTTCTGAAAATTGTCGCAAATCATTGAATATTTACAACTGAACAAAACTGCATATACTGGGTAGTAGCATCACCAACATCGACATCTGCATCATTCAGTAACATTGATTTCCGTATGGTTAGTTAGATAACGCTGTATACGTTGTACTTATTGAGATCATGAACAAAAGAAACAGAAACTTCGTTTTGAGACGCATTCTTTTTTAGACAGGGTATGGGGTTACCCTAAGTTTCAAGGTTTCAGTGTAAACGATTGTGATAACTAATGGATTAATTAAATTTTGTAAGAAGATAAAAGTACTTCTTATGCCAAATGAAGGTCCCTGTTCGTAGTCGCAGGATGGTGAAAACCGTCTGCAAGTGTCCGCACTTCAGCTCCTAATACCAGGTCCTAATATTAGAGATTGATCGTCAAAGCAAGTCTAGAAGACACGACCATCCTTTCCCGAAGGGATCATAAGTCACTGGGAACGAGGGCTCTTCTACGATTTCAAAATACCATTAGTTGTTGTCATCTTAGCTCAGGCGTTTCATATAACACACCAATACTTTTTTTTAAGTTTGCGGCAAGCGTAGTCTGCTACACAGCCGTTTTTAGTGTCGTCAGGCAACGCTCCCCGAGCGTTGCGTGACGACACTAAAAAACGGCTGTGTAGCAGACTATCGCAAGCGTGACAAGAAGAGGAAAAAATCCCTGACAGAATTCAGTGCTGACAGGGGCGTATAGTGGCTACCTTTAAGCCATTAAGCCCGGGCTTAACAGATTAAAATTTGGTCCAAAATGAGTTCATGAATTGCAAGTTATCAGGGAGTGAAATTGCATGCAACTAATACAGGCACTGTCTGTGACGATTACGCAAAATGACACATATTTCACAAGGAAACTCTGCCGGCGAATGCCATTTTGGTTTTCCTAGTAGATATGTAGGGGTCCTCTTTGTTTACTTTTGATGACCAGCTAGAATCATTTGGTTTCAAAACTTTTGAATTTGAAGGATCTCAACTCCAGAATAACATCTAGTCGTAAAACCGGCCGTTTACTCCTTGTTTGTTCTGTTTCTTGTTTGGTTTCGTTTACATTTTTTTTCTCGGGGACGCTCCAGACTTATTCGACTTAATGGCATTTACTTTGAAATAGCAAGTAGCCAAGTGAATCCTACAAAAAAAGAGTTAATTTCATGCCCTGGCAGTAACTATGCTTCGCGTGTATTCTGCATTGTTTGATGTTAAACGCAGCTTCAAGCTAACCCATGCATTTGAATGTTTTGTAGCTGTTTTTACTTTACTTTACTATAATTGAAAATCGTCTATAAACTAGTCTCGCTCTGCTATTCTATTTTGCCGTCAATAGTCAAACTTCAGAGTCTTTGCATCGGGAGGCTATAAAAGTAACTGTACAATAACTATACAAAAAAAAGGAAAAGAAAAGAAAAAAGAAAAAAATACGTTTTAAGTACAGACAACACTCCTTCCTCCATTGTTGCTCCTAGGTCATTATTAGGATATTATAACCATTTTTATGTTTTTTCTTTCATTAGGATTTATTTTTTTATTTTTTAACCCGTTGAATTTTTTTCCCGTTACTCGTTACTCGTTACTGCGTTACTCTGTTTAGTAACACCCGAATGTGGGGTTTTATCAACACATCTCATATTAACTGATTAGTTTCGTTCATCACCCGTCTACTGGGCAATGTGTTTATATTACAAGGAAAAGTTAGACGTAAATCATTTCTGGGCGTGAGGGTTAATTTTCTGGTACCCTTTCCATTTCTTTCATCTATATGTTGTCTTAGTTAAACTAATTTTTTTTTATTAACGAGGTCAAATGAGTATGTTATGCAAAGAGTTTATTGTGAGGAGCAACAATGATGTTCTCTTGTGCAAATTATAGCTTTTAGAAAGACGTCCAATTTATGGGTATGACTGCACCACCTACATAAATTCTTCATTTTTATAGTACCCGATACATGGAATTAATGATATTTTATAGGGTTGCAATTCGTCTGGATTAATAAACTGTTCAGGTTTTTTTGTTGTTGTTGTTGTTGCTCCTTTTTTTTAAACTATTGAACCTTATTTTTAGGCATGGGACAAGTAGTTTCAGCCGTGGTTAAAAGTACAAGGGTGAGTGAGACATTTTCCACTGTGATTGCATATACACTCAGTTCTCCAAGATGCTGAAGGGTTTGTCGCGTCGCCTTTTGGCAAAATAAAGCTAGCACACAAATTATTATTGGTCAGTAAAAAGACACTTCATGCAATGTTAATTATTAAAGGGTTATTTATAATGATACAGCGACCACTTGTGTTGAAAACAAAATAATTTGTCCATGATGTCTTTTTTTACGGTTCTCGCGACAGATGTGACTTTTTTATGAGAATGTTGCACAAAGGTTTTTCAATAATTTGCTACACTGCAAACAAAAAGAAAACAATCTGATAGTGTTCACTTAATTATTAACCTGCGACGTTTCCAAATTGACTCCTTGTAGAATATTTATGAGTTTAAAGGAAGTGTCATCACTCACCATTTTAACCTTGGGTATTTACCAAAACAACTAAGGGTCAAAGTATGTTGATTCATAGTAATCCATGTTATTATCCAAAGGTCGTACATTCTGAATAAAAATGTGAAGCTTACAAGGGGATCTTTTAAATAAAATATTATTTCAATAGAAACAAAATGAGCATGCAGGTATCCCGTAGAAACGAGCAGATCTGTTTTTAGTCTGCTTCAGATCTGGTGAAACATCTGTAGCAGATAGTCTACAGATGATCTACAGATTATCTGAAGAATGTCTGCAAACTGTCTGCAGAATGTCTGCAGAACTGATCTGCAATTTGTGCAGACGAAGGACCGCACCAATCAAAGACCCTTTATTTTTACCGTAAATACACAAAGTATTCTCTCAGTTTGTGCCGAAAAATCCTAGGATAACCGTTAACTACAACTGAAAGCCTATCACTTTTAGTAATAAAACAATGCAACCAAGAAAATGAAAACAAGAGAACATGAAAGAGTCCCAGCAATTAACAGTTTTTTTTCCCGCGGGTGCAAGAAACAAAAGTAAACCACAACAGTCTAGCCTGTAAACACACTGTCACAGTTACTCGCTTAAAATTCTTAAATGAATAGCAAAGTAGGTTTTTTTTCAGCAGCTATAAGAGAGGAAATGGAACTGTTTGATCGTAAGAATGCGGTGATAACGCGACGTTTTGGTTTGTTGTAACAGGCGTCGCTTTACTTCAAATCGCTCTCCTCGTCATTTCCTCCGTGATCCACGATGATCCATTTCTTTATGAAAGCAGAAATCCATTTGTGCTTCAGTTGTCGCTATGTCCCAGGTGATGGACTAAACGAACAAACATAACTTGGGCCAATTTAACCCTGGTTTACATATTTCGGGAAAATCCTAGATGATCAGGGATTCTACTTTTTGCCGCCCGTCCCAGATATATCGGATAATCGCCACAATTCTGTCTCTGATTCTCCCAATGAATTTGGCCGGAAATGGAAAGTGCGCCAAAAATTGAAACTTGCGTGATAGGGGGACAATTTAGGGGATCAGTAATGAGTGAACTCCATCGCCGACGTCCCCCGTGATACTAAATTTGAGTTTTAATTTGTCGGGAATGATCGCCGACCATCGCAGAAATCTGGGACACGTCGGGAAAATAGAAACGCTCCCGATTCTCCAGATTTGTCCCCGTCCATCCCAGACGTTCTGGGATATCTGAGAACTCTTCGGATGCTAGCTGCGGCCCATTGTCCGGATTTGTTTGCGACCATGCAGGACGGTGACGTTTCCCTGAACTCCGCGCTTATTCTGTATTTATACTCGTGTTTTCTTATCTGCGTTTACTCAAACAGCAGTACACGACCTAAGATCAATTCTGCTGATTCTGGCGACGTCTTTAACCAGACAAACATTTTACCCAGTGATGTCACAGATCATCCTTAGTGGCGATGTTCACCCACACCCTGGCCCAAATTTAAATCAAAAACAAAATTCTCGTCCTGGACAAGATACCAAAGGAAATTATTATTCAACTGCGTCCGAGTCTGTGGTCGGCCAACATGCAAATTCGTGCATCAAGATTGCTCATTTGAATATTCGTTCGTTAAAGTCGCGCGAACACTTTCTTCTTCTACAACATTCTATTGAAGAACATGACTTTGAAATATTTACCATATCAGAGACTTGGCTTGACTCGACGGTTGATAATCAAGTGATGCAAATCCCGGGATTTACATTCTTCCGCCAAGATCGGGGTGAACATAAATCCGGCGGCGGCCTTGCAGTATACATCAGAGATACATTCAAAGCGACACTTTTAAACGATGTCTCAGGAATTAGCGATGAAAATTTTCAACAGCTCTGGATAAAAGTCTAAGTTCGACACTGTAAATCAATTCTTATTTGCACTGTTTATAGACCACCTAGTGCTACGTTAATTTTCAGCGATGGTATGACAAATAGTCTACTTGATATGTTACTGTTTGGTAATGATATCATCATTCTGGGTGACTTAAAGTGCAACATTCTTGATGATACAACGGATAGTCGAACCTTCAAGGAACTTTGTGCTACTTTCAACCTGACACAATTGGTGAAGGAACCGACTAGAATCACAGAAAAAAAGCGCACTGATTGATGTAATTATGTGTACCGACCCTACCCTAGCGGAGCCTTGCTCAGTTATAGCGTCCTCAATAAGTGATCGCAACTTAATTGAAGTTACATTGAGGATAAGGCGCCCTAAAGTCAAAGCCAAATATGTCACTGCAAGAAGCTACTCCAGGTACACATCCGATAGCTTTTGCGAAGACCTCTTGCTTGTCCCGTGGCACATGGTACACTTCTTTGATGACATTGGTTCTCAAGTGGAAACATTTAATTCTCTCTTCTTAGACGTGTTGGATCAGCATGCGCCCATTAAACGTGTAAAGATCAAATCCCGCCCTAATCCGTTCGTAACACCTGAAATAAAGCAGCTCATGAAGACCAGGGACCGCTGGCATAAGAAAGCCATTCAAACTAACGACAAACTATGCTGGAATGGATATCGCTTCTTTCGACAAGAAGTGAAACGAGAACTGAAGCTTTCTGAAAAAACCCATGTAAGGAACGAAATAGCTAACAGCAGAGGAAATACAAATGCTATTTGGAAGATCTTAAATCGATGCATGTCTCGAGATATTGCTAAACGTCCAAGTACCTTGGAGGACCATAAGACGTTGGCAAATAAATTCAACAAGTATTTTACATCAGTAGGCAAACTTACTGCCTAGAAAGCGAACTTGATAATAGAGGAACAAGGTTTCGATAAAGAATGGGGTCCTAGGGAGGAAAGAATGGAAATCGGCTTACATGCTGAACAAGAAGGATTTGAGTTTCAAAATGTAAATGAAACGAATGTTAAATCTGTCAGTTTGGCTTCCAACAAAGCGTCAGGATATGATAAAATCTCTGCTCGAGTCCTGAAGGACAGTTGTGAGAGCATCGCACCTGTGATCTCTAGACTGGTAACTAATTCATTTCAAATGGCTGCCTTTCCCAAAGCGTGGAAAATTGCTGAGGTGATACCTGTACCCAAAGAAAGCAATTCAGAAGAACCGGCCAACAACAGACCGATATCATTGTTACCCGTTCTATCGAAAGTATGTGAGAGACTGGCGCACAGGCAGTTTGTGGAATTTTTGACAACCAATGATAAACTGTCGCTCTACCAAAGTGGTAATAGGAAAATGCATTCGACAGAAACTGCCCTCATAAATGTTTCAGACAACCTTTTGAAGGAAATTGATGAAAAATCAGCTTCGCTACTTGTACTGCTTGACATGTCAAAAGCTTTTGACAGTCTTAATCATGATCTATTGCTGGAAAAACTACGAAGACTGGGCCTTAAAGCTTCGGCAGTTTTCTGGTTTAGCAGCTATCTATCTAGTAGATATCAAAGGGTGCGATACGAAGATTCAGTTTCAGAATTGTTACCCTTAACAAATGGAGTACCTCAGAGATCAATCTTGGGCCCACTGCTTTTTACAATTTAAATCAGTGATTTAATTAGTGCTATTACCCACAGTCAAGCTGCCGCGTATGTCGATGATAGTCAATTATACTTTAAATTTTCTGTATCAGACTCATCAAGTGCTCTGGCAGCTGTAAACCATGATCTTAGGAATATCAGTAAATGGTGCGCATCAAATGCTATACTCATAAACCCTGACAAGACAAAATTAGTGGTTGTTGGCTCAGCACAACTTATTAAGAGGCTACCTCCTATTTCATTAAATTTGTTAGGCAAACTATCTCACCAGTTCCGTTTGCCAAGGATCTAGGGGTATATATTGACCAATATCTTACTTATGATGTACATATCACTAAGACAGCCTCTAGTTGCATGAACCAGTTGGTAAATATCAGAAGAATTAAACATCTTTTAGACAAGAAAACACTTTTATTACTTATAAATAGCTTCTTTTTTAGTAAATTGTTCTATTGTTCCTCGGTGTGGGGGAACACATCTAAATGTAATCTACACAAACTGCAATTGGTGCAGAATTTTGCAGCCAGAATTGTACTAGGGTTAAGTAAGTTCGACCATATCTCTCAGGGTCGGAGATCTCTTAGATGGTTGGATGTTACAGAGAAAGTTTTATTTAATGATCTAGTTTTAGCATTCAAGTGTGTAAATGGTCTAGCTCCAGATTATTTAGTTAAATGTTTTGTTAAATGTTCAGCAGTCCACAATAGGAACACTAGGGGATGTAATGATTTTGTGGTTCCTCGATGTAGACTGTCAACGGGACAAAGGACGTTTTATTATCGGGGTCCAAGGGAATGGAATGGGCTAGCTGGGAATATTAAGAATATAACAGAAATTAATAGTTTTAAGAAGACCCTTTTTAATAATATGTTTTATAAGAAATGATTGAATTTTTAATTTAAATTGTTATTGTGATTAAGTTAAAATACCGGGGTAGTTAGGTTATTGTGACTAAAAAGCCCTGTTGAAGGGAGTTCCAATAAAGTATGTATGTATGTATGTATGTATGTATGTATTTCGAGTTTTCATTAGTCGGCAAAATCTGGGACAGTCGGGAAACAGTAAAATCCCCAATTGTCTGGTAAATTAGTCTGCAGTTATGCAGTTAGTCGGTAGTCCGTGAAACAGATCTGTCTCAGATCTGTTGGTTTCGTAATAATTTTAGCGGTGATATGGTCGTTACTTATTAATACAGGCGGGAAACGTGCAAGTACATGCATATACATATTAACAATTTTCACTCTTTCTTATTCTATGTTATTGTCCTTCACCTAACCCTGTCCTGAATTATCTTCATTTAAGTTTGTAATTTTATTTCGCAGGAAATCCTGTTGTAGCTACTTCAAGCATGTGTTTAATAAGAGTCCTCTTTATCCCTACAGAATAAAAGAAGTTTTACTGTTGAAGACAAGAAGAAGAAGAGGGTAAGTTTTATGCCAACTTCAAATTCAAGCCTCGTTACCGAACAGTAACTTGACTCCTGACGAGCACAGAGCACTTAAACGACTGAAAACAGACCAGGACATAGTCATACTGCCCGCAGACAAAGGACGGGTGACTATTGTTATGGACAAGACAGACTACAACGACAAAATGGACTCGCTTGTTAACGACAAATAGACCTACGAAGTACTTAAACGAGACCCGACACCCGCACTGCAACGCAAACTTAACAACAAACTGCTTACACTGAAGAAAACCGACACGATCGACTTTCGACGCTACAACAGACTGAGGTGTAGTGTTCCGCAGCCACCCAAGCTGTATGGACTACCAAAACTACATAAGCACAACATACTTATGCGACCCATAGTTTCTTTCTGTGGGTCCCCGACCTACCAACTGTCTAAATACTTAACTAACGTACTGAAACCTCTGACTGACGAATCTAGACATAAACTACAGTCTACTGAGAACTTATTGATGCCATTAAGACGATACAGATAAAGTACGACCACAAACTAGTGTCCTTTGACCTGAAATCACTGTTCACCAGTATTCCACTTCAACTGGCTCTAGACTGTACTGAGAACGCTATTAAGAACTCTACTGCTGAACTACCACTACCTACAGACGACATCATGGACCTACTCAACCTCTGTTTGACTTCGACGTATTTTCAGGACAACGGGGAACACTGCAAACAGTTACACGGTACAGCTATGGGCTCTCCAGTTTCTGTTGTTGTAGCAGAAATTGTCATGCGAAACATCGAGGAACAAGCCCTAGCTACCTACACGCGAACTATATCTCTCTGGTTACGTTACGTTGACGACACATTCACCGCCGTACACAAAGATGGAATCGACGATTTTCACGAACACCTTAACAGACAGAACGCGGACATACAGTTCACCAAGGAGATCAAAGAAAATAGTAAGATACCTTTCCTAGACTGCTTGGTCACTCGCGACAACAACAAACTACAAACGGCTATTTACAGAAAACTGACACATACCGACCGATTACTAGACCAGCCTTCGTACAACCCAACCTCTCACAAGGCTACTACTATCCGGACTTTGACGAGGCGAGCGCAACTAGTTTGCGACTCACCTGACAGCCTACAAAACGAGACTGATTATCTCAACAACGTTTTTAGTAAGAACAATTACAACACAGACTTTGTTAGACGGAACGCCCACAGTAACACTGATTCCAACACTTAGACGAACGTCAATTCTGCCCCTGTAACGACAGAGGCACCTCTGAAACTATTGCACGTATATTACAACCTTACAATATACGTGTTGCACACAAACCAATAACCACTTTACGACGTCTGCTTACTAATGTCAAGGACAAAGACAAACCGGAGGACAGACAGGGAGCAGTATACAAGATCAAATGCTGCGACTGCCAGGCTTCTTACATTGGTGAAACCAGCAGAAACCTTAGAACGCGACTGACCGAACACAAACGAGCGACGAGGAATGGTGACGTCAACAATCACATTGCTGAGCATCATTTACAGACGAAACATCAAACTGACTGGCACTGCGGCATGTATAACGTATTCTACAGACTACTATCAACGTCTTACTTTAGAAAGCTGGTTTACTCACTTAGAAAAAACGCCACTAAATCGTAGCCAACAGTTACCAGCGCCGTACAAATGACTTATTGACGAGATCAAGCAAAACTAACTACGCGAGAACGACTGGAGAATTGACAATTTGACCGACAGTAGACGACTGTGACAATAGACAGATCGAAACGCACCAATTACTGATTACAAGTCTTCATAGCCAATAACATCACGGCTTAAATGACAGACGACCAATAACATCGTGACGTAATTGACCAATCAGATCAATAACCAGCGTATAATACCATCAACTGACGTGATACAACTCACTTTGACTCTGAAGATGACTACCGCACAGGTTGTCGAAACGTTAGTCACTGTCAACAACAACAGTCCTATTCAGGACTACGTTCACCCAGACGATCAAACTCAACCTACTTTTGAAATGACTCCTGGGTTCAAACCTTTCACAGATTCAAGGATGTGTTAACACGTAATTGGGTACACCGTTTCCCATTGTATGACATCAAGAGAGCTGATGCACTGACATCAAGTGTGCAATGAAAAGCACACAATGGAGCTAATAGGACTGTGTACCGATCGATGCATCTGTTCTTAAAATGCATGTTTAATTGTCCGCCACTTTCTGCAGTTGTAACATTTCGTTTCAAAACAACATACCTTTATGCTCTATTCTTAATCACTTTTTAACTCTGGACTCACATTGGACAAAAAACCTGTTGTGTGTATGTTTAAGAGGTTAGAGTGGGGGGCATTGACAAGTTATAACAGAAAAGCTAATTCTGTGGAATATACGCTCAACCTTTCATTGATCTGAGAGCTCTGGTGGTGTAACGCAAGTGTGTGTCTTACACTATGTTTTGTAAGATGTGATTTTGAAATATGACTATTTTAAACTTGTTATTAGTGTAAGTTTGTTCAATCTTTCAGATCACCGAAAGGTCAGATGCAGGTGATGTTAATGTCCAAGAGGATCTAGTTGAACTGATACGTTAGGCCAAGTCTCTGGGGAACGGACAAGTTGGGGGAGAAAAGGGCGGTTCAACAACCTTTTCAATGAAAACATCGAATTTGTTTTCACCCAATGCACGGGGCGAAATCCCTGGCGCATTGCGTCCTCCCAAGCAGCCAGGTATTAAGCACACGAACATACAGCCAAATCTTTTTTTGGCTGGTGGAGAAGTAACTATTCCATTGACTTAGATAAGGTAAGCGTAGAACGAAAAAACGATAGGTAGTGGCTCGACCTTCAGGGTTTGTAAAGGAGTTTACAGAGACGGTGAATATTCTCGTGATGTCGCAGTAAAAAAAATTGGTTTATCCCCTGACACGAAACTCTCGCCGAAAGGCTGACCATGGAAGAAGCAGAAACAATGATGAAACTTGACCATCCAAATGTGCTCCGATTTTTTGGGATGTTTGATGATAGCAACTCCCTGGTTTGTGAATTCCTTAGTAAAGTAGTTTATGACATGGAGGGTAAGCAGACAGAGATAAACAATGTGCGTCAGTTGTTGAACGAAAAGGAGGAACGTATCCCCTGGCCTGCTGTGAGGCTGCAAATAGCATCAGATGCAGCAAATGGATTGACCTATCTGCACACAAGTGGGTGTGTGCATTGTGACTTTAAGTCTGCGAATGTTTTTATCGGTTGAGAAGAAGACGACTGGGTTGTGAAAATAGCTGACTTCGGGGAAAGTGTTTTCCGGGCCAAAGAATATGTAACCACTCAGATAGGAACGATACAAGACAATTCACGACAAATAGGCGGCATCATACCATTCGTGGCACCCGAGATTTTAGAGGGTATCAAACCAAACAAAATGAGTGACATTTACAGCTTTAGAATGTTTCCTATAGAACTACTACGTCCAACAAGGAGCAAACCTTGGGCTGATGACTGCATTCCGATGCTTGTCTATACAAAGATTCATGCTAATGAACGTTCCACACTGCCTTCCTAGTGTATCGGACTACCTTCATAACCGCTGCAAACGTTCAATGGTCTCTTCAAAAGGTAAGGAAATCCCCTTTACAAACTGTTTTGTAGTTTTAGCTTTCCACGGGGCAAAGAGGAAGTGAGGCATCCTATGCTTAACCTGTCTATTCATCAGGGCTCTGCATTGCAAGCATATGGTGACATCACAGCCAGTTACTTTCGAGAAAGAAATGGGAAAGAAATGGACAAAGAAATGGCAGGAGATCTTTCAACCCAGTTATCATCACTTGATGATACAAATGCTTGCGTGCTTCTCTCCATTGTAGTTGCAGATTGGCTGAGGCAGAATGGTTCTAGGTTGGAACTTCCCATGAATGCAGCATACATTCAGAAGACCATATCGAAGAAATTATTGTAACCCTTCCACAAGACATAAATGATGTGAGAGACCCATCATAATGGTATGTTGTGGAAGATGCATTAAAAATATTATCTGATAAAAGCGCAGTGGGTTTCTCTTATCCCAGAACCATGGCTACAACAAAGGGCCCAGCAACCAGAGAAGGCAGAGAAGATTTGGTGACCGCTCTGCTTAAACTTGATCAAGAAAAACCAGTTCAAGCAATTTACTCATGCTGTCCTCTGTCAGTAGCGTACTAAGTGTCGCGTTAGGTCGAGGTAGGTCAAGGTAAATCATTAATATGTATAAGGGTCGAGGCAATGACATCACCCATTGTTTTAACCTAGGGAAAAAGTGCCTTCCTCCATGCTAATTAAGTGCCTAGTCAGTGTGTTCCTGCATACTAATTCGGTATAGGTTTACTAAAGAGCGAATACTACAATAGGCACAATAGGCTTGCCTCGGCTTGCCCGTGAAGTAACTTGAGCCCGGTTTTCGGACCGTCTACTAAAAGGAAATAGGAATAAGAGGAGCAATCACCTAGCAAAGCGAGAAACTGCTTTCTATGTATCCTATTGAGCAATAAAACTCGGATATATCAACAAAACACACGTATATATACACAAAGTAGAACCGAAAACTCTCTATTTCAATTTTGTCTAACAATTACAGAACCGTCTTCTCCTATCTATCTCGGGACAAGCCCAAAGTTGAATACAAATTAGTTCATCTCTACAGCTAGACTCAAGGGAGCACCTTCACGTATTATTACATAAACAATTTTAAATAACTTAACAAGGATCAATTAAAACACTAATTGCTAGCAATAAAATCAGTCACGAGCTACCGTTTTAAAAACTTTATTAAAAACCAATAACAAAAAGAGTCAAATCAGACACAGCGATTTTAAAGGAAAAGGAATGAAAATCAATCCTTTGACTGACTATTACAAATCCGTTTTTTCCATTCTATGTCGAGGAATAATGAATAATCCTTCCGTGTCTACACAATTTTCCTATCGCCTCTAAGCCAATAGTTCGACTTTCTTTGTTTCTTGCGCTTTGTCTTGTTCTTTGTAGTCGGTCTTTTAGCTTTTCCTTTAAAAGAGGCTTCATTTGCCCGTGATCTTGACAGTTCGTGCACCGTTTCTTGTGTCATCCGCTTCACTTTCGAAAACGACGACTTTAACTTTAGGTTGCAGTTTTGCCTCTTGTAAATACTGTCTTCGCTGTATGTGGTCTAACTGATGAACATCCGCGAGATGGATAGCTAATCTGACAAGTTACTTCGCACCATTGGATGTATGATATTATTCATTTTAATGTACGTAAACAATTTGATGATTTACTACAAAAAAAGGTCAGAAACTTCAAACTCCAGGGGTTTCAATAAAAATTGAAGTAGCCAGAAGGTTTGAATAGAGTAACCGACTGCATCAACAAGAGGCCGTTGGTCCCCTCTTTTTCTGGGGGGAGTGTGTAGGCGCGGTCTGCCCCAGAAAATTGTGACATTTCAAAGCCCTAAATTAATAAAATGCGATTTTCAGCGTTGCGGGGACTAAATTTGAGGACGAAAGAGCGTTTTTTTCATTGAAGAAAACTTTTTAGCTTTCAATTTATCAGTCACACAATCAAGTCCTACCAGCAATGAACAAACGATGAAAACTTAATTCCATACTTTTGCACGTAAACAAGTTCTGCGTAAACCTATAAAGAAACTTGTGAAAAAATGACTGATATATCGCGTTCACATGACTAAAGCATAACGTAAAACCAGTGGGCCTTTATAAAAACAAATCAGAATTACGTTTTCGTTTAGATTTTATGATATATTTTTTCTTTACAACGTTATTCAAACTAGTTGCTTTTTCTTCCTAGGACAAAAGTAGCCGACCTCTATGAGCAAAGTAGCCGACGCGTTTCGTCTCATTGAAACCCTTGAAACTCACAGAGAAATATCTGATAAACACTTCCTAATCATAAATTGGAAATTCTAATGATCCATAGTATTCTTCAAATGAATTTACACGAACAAATTTGACGTATTAACCATTCACAAATAAAATAAATTGGTCAACAACTTTAGCAGGAATTATTTACAGGTTCCTTGATATCTGGCAATAATAAAATATTTCTTGTACAGTAGTGATGCCATATTTTCTTGAAGTAGAAGTACATTCTATAATTCTTTCTGTGCAAAATATATTTTTTTGAAACTAGTAACTTAACCAGGAAATGTGCTTTATTGTTTCACGATCTAGTTTTGATATTTAGCGATTATTGAATGAGGCTGAGTAGGATATGAAGAATTCTGCAGATCGAGGAGGGTGTTATCCCCAAATTCCACAATTAATGAAAAATGGCTAATTTCGAGATTTGTTTCTTCACCATTAAACAGAGAGACATTTCGCAGTTAAAGGAAAATGGTTCACTGCGAGATTTCTGTTCCTTCACATAAACAGAGAGAAATTTTGCATTTAAGGAAAAATAAGTTAAGTGCGAGATTTGTGTTTCTTAGTGTTAACAGATAGAAAATTTTGCAGTTAACGAAAATGGTCACCTGCGAGGTTTGTGTTTTCTACTGTAAAGAGATAGAAATTTCGCAGTTAAAAATGGTTCACTGCAAGATTTGTCTTTCTTACTATAAACAGAGAGAAATTTCGCAGTTTAGTAAAGGTAGTTAAGTGCGAGATGTGTTTCTTAATATTAACAGATAGAAAATTTTGCAGTTAACGAAAATGGTTACTTCCGAGGTTTGCATTTTTTACTGTAAAGAGAAAGAAATTTCGCAGTTAACTTTACTACGTGCTGCTTCCATCCGCGAGAAAAAGCTCTGAACTTGGTTCTTTGAAAGCCACTCAGATCTAGTAAACAGGTGTTCATTAGACTCATTTGTTTCTCAGTAGTTTATTTTCTTTTCAGAAAAGAAGGGATACTAACTTTGCATGCCTGTCAGTCACGCACTAAATGTTAGCATTTTCTTGTCAGAGATGTTGAAATCTGATTTTTTTACTGCGTATTACAAACAACAAACCGTCCCTTGGTTAATTTTTTTGCTTTTTCACAAATAGAGGTATAATTAGGCAGCTACCAAAGGCCCTAGGAAACAGCTATGTGTTCGTAGTTCATACGGTCCAGCGGTTTCTCTCCTCCGAAAGTTCATCGCGGAGTTGTACCACCTGCCAGCGCCGCGCCTTAGTGTGTAAATCTATACGCGAAACCCATGAACCAAAACAAGTTCCAACCGACGCCACCGACGAACTGGAAAAGGAGTCTACAGGCGAACCTCCCGAAAGCGACCACCCAAAATGCGCAGACTTAGTGGTCGCTAACGGGAGGTGGTCTCTTACGAAAATCGAACCACAAACCACAAACCACAGGAGGTTTCTTTGAGAAGAAAACTGGACACATCCACTTCAAGGAAGATAATTTATTGCATGCAATTTCCAAGTTAAGATATGTGCAGTTCCATGTTGTTGTTGTTCCTACCACAAGAGATCAGAAACCTCGTCAGGTGGTCGCTTACAAAAGGTTAAAAACAATGTAAAATCATTAAACAGTCAGTACCAATTAGTGGTCGCGGGAGCTTACAGGAGAGATTCCAACTGTAAGACTTAACTGGGTGGGTTTTGGTGTTTTGGATAGGTGGTCGCACATGGAGGTTCAACTGTACTCCAACAAAATAAATCATCTTTCACGACGATGCGACCAGGATTTGTCTATGGAAGATAAGACTCCTTGTTCACCGCTTTTGAGCTACTCTAACCAACTCCTACCAATGTCGAGTGCTTGCAAAACGTAGCATCATCTTGAAAAGAGAAGTATCAGAAAGGTCATCCTTGACGCCCCTGGCCTATCGCAGTATGTGCAACGAACTTATATCGACGTAAGTACCGTTTATTAACCGGGCAGTCAGGTGACGTAGAGTAAAATAAAAGCGTAACTTGACTACGTTTTTCAGTTTACAGCAGACCCGAGTTTTGTTTAAAGAAATACCTGCCTTTTGCTCAGGAGTATTAACGTCAGTACCCACAATGTCCCAGCTCGTGCCTTCACACCGGAACGTCCGATCGAATTATTGTTTAGTTGATAGTTACCCTTCCCTTCCTCTTCCCGACTTATCTAGGAAGATCGAAGGGCCTCTGCTCCTGCTCACAGGGTAGTTGATAGCGACCAAGGAGCTAAATAACAGAGCGAGGTAAGTAAGTGGCATCGGCGGTTTTATTTACGCCTAACCGTTTCCCAAAGTAAAGAAGGAAAGAACTTCAGACAAAGGGGAAGAAGAGTTATGCGATAAAACTGCTCTTAAATTGATGTTTAGCTATGGCTTATGCGAGGGGCTGGGGACTATGTAATTGCTGAATAACATGTGTCGTTACCAAAAAAATTGCGGAAAAACATTTTTCCTTGGTTTGGAATTTTGACCATGAAAATTTTAGCTCTAGCCATTTGTGATACCAGGCAAAAAAATCCGATATTTAGATATTTCGCTCTTAGCAGCAGGCCCTCTAATTAATGACAGTATCTAATATTACATATGCGCAGGAGCGAAATATGACAACAGCTGGTTACTGATTGTCAATGTGTGAGACGGGGGTTCTGGGCTTCCTGTGACAGTCCTTGTCAAGAAGACCCCAAATCAGTATATTTGCTGTTGTAGGTTGATTCTGTGCTATAAGTTACTGCCTTTACCCACTCAAAAAATGTTCAGTGTAGATTTACATGTGGGGTATGAAGAAGATATCATTTTATCAGGGAGCACTAGCCAAAAATATCTTTTTGGGTGATGCATTTAAACTTGAAAAAGACAGCCCAATTTTTCCAGTTTTCAGTGCATGTCCATCCTGGCCATCAGTAGCAAGAGAACGGGACAAGAAACAGTTTCAGTGCCTAAATATCATCCTAACATAAAAAAAAACTGGACCATAATTTTTGGAACTAAATTGATGCGAAATGAAGACCATATCAGCTTTTTAAAATGAACTAGCAATTAGCCTAGCATAGCCTCTTTAACTCTTTGTTGACGGCCAATTTTAGTAGAAGAAAACCCCGCCCTTTGACCAAATCCTCCTTTGTGGTCCGGCTTTCAACCAGTTAGTAGCCTGCATAACAGGCGTTATTTTTTTCGCGTTTTTGCAGGAAAGCGAAGGCAAGCGCGAAGTGAGTGAGAAGCGCCAGACAAGCGCGACGGAGAGACGCAGAAAAAACAACGGCCTGTCCACATACATTGTTTTTTTGCATTCCGCCCCAGACATACCCCTCTCTCCTCACTCGCTTCGCGCTTGCATTTGCTCGCCTGACAAAAGCATGCACGCCTGTTATGCAGGCTAGCCAGTTAGCTTGATATGGGAATGGCTGAAAAAGAGATTTGCAACACAAGACTGCTCGATTGGACGTACACTAATTTAGAAGTTTTTTTGGCGCGTTCACAGAAGCCAAAAGTTGGACATCTGTTACGAACCTATATCGATCTTTCTCTCCCGCTCTCTTTTTTTCCTTTGCCTTTCTTCTTCTGTTGCTTCAGCACTTGATCGTCTTCCCACTGTCTTTGTTTTGCAAGGAATTTTGGCTGGCTAACTTTTCAGGAAACGTAAATTTAATTAATCTGTAGCGAATAGAAGGTGAATAAAAAAATTGGAAGTAGATTTTTTTACCCCAAATGTTGCTTTTGTGTGTGTGTGACTCTCTCAAGATACATGAAGATAGGTGAAAATTTGCTAAATGAGGTACCAGTGGAAAAATCCATCCTTGTTGATTTTGATCAGTTTATAACCTTGTTGAATAAGTGGAAAGCTAACTGGGTTCATGAAGGATATCCATGGTTAAAAAAAAAAAACACCAAAATGACCCCAGTGTCGGCAGTACTCCCTCCATCTGATTTACTTTTTCTATTGAGAGGACAATTGCAAGGATCCGTGAGGGTCCGTTCAATGAAGGTTTTAACTAATCAATGGCACCATTACGGGTCGGTCCACTTGGCGATCTTTGACCATCTTTGGGTGTTCGAAATCGTGTCTGGACTTAATAGTGTTGAACGCACGAACAGTGAAGAGGCAGAAAGAGCAGGAGGAAGAATTTCAGAAAAGAGAGAAAAGGGGGCAATGATTACTTTAATCTCGTCTTTACTTACGTTATTTTTAATATGCGAGACGTGGCAATTTCACCAAAGTATAACTTTGAAAAACTACTGAGAAAATTAACTATTTCGGATTTTTGTTGATTGAAAACTTACAGGGTGTGATGTATAGTGTTATTAATGGCAAATCCCCCAAAATGCCTTGACGAATGAACTATCGGTACCATAAAAGCATGTGCCCACTCCAAGAAAGATGTATGACGGTGAAATTCATTCAGGTGAATAAAGTAAAGTTAAGTTATCTGACGTGAGTAGTATTTCTTTACACACTACTTCATAAGCTCACATTTTTTTTTATCGTACCCGGTAAAAATAAAGTCTGACTGTGATGAATTTGACAACGGTCACGCAATTGCAGAATACAGTACTCCAACACCCAACAACAATTGCTGAACAACCTTAATTTTATAATGTACAATTAAGAAGAGCTAACATACAAATTACAAAACATCTAACATTAGCTATTCTCTTGGTTATGCTATTTCAAACCTCAAATATTGCGTGATGCTAACAGTATTGAAATGCGTCCTTGTGTACGATAGGAATATGCAGATGTCTTTGTATGCAAATTTGCTACATTGTCACCAACCTTCACAGCAATTTGTTATCAGGAATATCAATTTTTCAGATCCTGTACTTAATTTTAGCTTCATTTAAAGTCGCTTTCATCCTTTCTCCTACGTTTCGAATATAAAACGTACCGAAACTACAAAGAAAAATCAGGCGGCATCATTTCTCTACAAATTTGACTTATGCAAATTTGTGACACTTTGCCACTGGTGGTCACGAAACTTTTTATTTTGCAAAGGCAAATCCGGGGTACCCAGACTTTTTATTTCATATTCTGTTAATATAAGAGCTGTGCTTTGTCCTAGTATACATTTTGGCTAGGTATCACACATACCAAGGTGAGTTTTTTGCCTCTGAAGTTGCTCATTTTTTAGCCATTTTAAAAGTGCGCTTCGTGGTGGTGTTTAAAAAACCGTAAAAAATTCCAAATCATGTTTATGATGTAAAACATACCATGGATAGAAAGAAAATATAGAATTCTTTTAAACAAAAACATTTCTGTTTTATAGTTTTGAATCTTGCCTCGGTGCAGACGCGATAAAGTAGCTCACTTTTTCTCTTATTTTTGCATAATTAATCAGGTAAAAACCGCTATTTTCGTTTTTCCTCATTTTCTCGAAAACTATAGATTCTTGAAAGTTGAAAATATTTTTTTCGAAGATAGTTCCCCAAAGGGGTTTTTCTGACAAATTATCAGAATTTTCGATTTTTTTAGCCTGACCAGCGATTCTCGATATTTACAGTCATGGGCTCTTAAATAGGTGTTAAATTCATTTCGAAATGTTGCGAATAGAAAATTTTACAGCGCTCCAAAAAATGCCAAATTTTCAATTTTTGGGCCCTATAATATGGCCATGGCGGGCAAAAAATCGTGCTTCTTAGCGTGGACAGAAAACAACTTTGGATCAAAGCAAACCTATTTTAGTTATAGTCTCGATGAAGGCTTTCATCCATCAGAGTTTCAGGCAAAATTATTTTTCACGCGAAATTGAGTGGGCGGTTTTTACTGAGACTGCCTCTTAATACTGTATTGGGCATACACCTGTAATTTTGTAATTAAATCCCGAAAACCAATAAAAGGTTTCGTTTAATTATTTTTTTGTGGTAAACCCAGTGGAGATTTTAGGGTAATAATACTGATGATTAAGAAGATGAACAAAAGGCAAGTTTAAATCTCGCCAGTGGGTCACTGGTGTACTGTGTATTGTTTGTCATGATGTCAACTAACGTTGAGAAAAACTTAGCTGTTTGAGGGGAGGGACATGTCTTGACAGCTTATGATGTTTTTTTTTCTGGTCGTGGCCAGTATGCAGATCAAGAGCTTTTGAAATCCCTTTTCCAAAATGAAACTCCAGACTTTTTATTTTCAAATCATGAGTGTCACTGTGGTGCAGTGGTTAAGTAATCGCTTGATCGTGCAGATAAACCGGGTTCGACTCTCGGCGACGCTGTTTTCTGTTTCTTTGTACCTTTGGTTGTTTTTTTTGGTTAATACTTTTTTCCTTTTGGCCTTTTTTTCTTTATTCTTACTGCTGAACCTGCTGGTCATGCACAACAGGGGTCTTTTTTGCAAGAGCATGCGCGACCGCTGACTTGACAAAGAGCACGCGACCAGTGACAGCGACCGTGGTGCATAGTCATAGGAGCCAAATTGTTCACTTTGAAAGCTTGCTTGAGATTGAAATGGTAGCAGGAACGTAGGAAAGACCTTCGTTGTACAAAATAAGTAAAGATCCGGTGATTTAAAGTGGAGACTGATACGCTGAACGAGGTGAAAGAGCAAGTTTCTCAAGGATGTCTGACACGAACATGGCTGCTTGTTATTGCTTGGCGCTCTACTCGTGTCTTGATTCCCGTTCAAGAACCGCAAAGTTTGGCATAGAATGCATTGCTGATGCGTAGCTATTGAGCAAAATGTTCTTTATTTAGTGTTTGTCTATAAATCGGATGTAAATTAGTTTCTCGATACCGTAGATGATTTCTGTCAATAATTTGCTGATAGCTGGTTTAGCCATATTTCGGGGTGGATTAATAACGATCAGCTGGCGACTACCACGCCGTTATCAGTTGGAATAGAAAGTTGTTCCCTTAAGTATTTTAGCGATACAAAGTTTGTTTATCGGAAAATTGTAGAACTTCCTGTTTTTGCGTGGACTAACATTGTAACGCATTATTAACAGGAATATTCATTTATCCAGAACTTAAGTGCTGTAAAAATTTTTAACTTTTGGTCGGCATCACATGTTTACTGTACTTCTTGGGAAACCTAACCGTTTGTTTTATCAGAATCGGTCACAACATGCGACTTTAATTTCGGTCCTATTGAATACAGTTTTGACTGTCTCATTGATATTCATATCTTTTATTTTTCGAGACATACAGAGTGACTACCACCAACATCTCACCAGGTGACTAATCTACGTCTCGTGTGCTCTTAATTTTGTAGCTTTAAAGTGCTGGGAAAATTGTAGAACATATATTAATTCACTGCAGAACTGAACACCGGCTTTTGCGCACTTCGAACCCGCTCGCTGAAATTTGCTAATTTTTTTGGAATATTTCTGTTCCTATCCTATTTCAAAACGAAGAAAATTGAAAGTGTTTACTTGCATCAACAAACGTTTCGGCACTTTGTTTAGACTTTGATGAGGTTAGCGCAATCCTACAGGCACTACATATACGCGCAATGTTTTCCAGGTCAAGTGGGGAGGTGAAATTTGATGGTATAGCTCGTGTATGTTAAAGCCGGTCTACTTCGCTTTTGTTAAGACCATGTTACAGTTTTTTGCAAACTACACATTTTGTTAAATCACGAGCACATTCGCCAAGACCTACGAGAAAAATAATCGCGACGATGGCTTTGAGACGCGCCATTTTGATGAAGGCAGACCCTGTGGTGAGCCTCCATGCACATCGCTTGTTCAGCGGTCGGGCATGCTCATGCAGAAAAGACCCCTGATGTCATGCACTAGGATCAATAAATATTTTAAGCTTTTAGGAAAAATAGTGTTAAAAAAAGAGACCAAAGAGAGAAAAAAACCGCTACAAAGAAACAGAAAACAGTGTCGCCGGGAGTCGAACCCGGTTTATCTGCACGTGCAAGGAACTCCTTGAACACTGCACCACAGTGACACACATGATTTGAAAATTAATTTTGTCATCTCAAAACAATTTTTCGCTGCCATAGACGCTGTTTGAAGCTGGTGGAGAAGTATTTATCATGAATTCAAATATACATTTGAAGAAAATTGGCTTAAGCGCTTATTTCGCGTTATTTCGGGTTCAACGGGCCCACTCGATGTAGATAATCGGTCGAACTAGCTTTACTGAGTTTGGTGGAGAAGTAGAATATCAACAGAGGCCCACACTCGAAAGGAATGATATGAAGTTAGGCCCGTTTAATTAGCGAAAGAACAGATGAAATATAAACGTGTGTGATCTGTGAATGGAACCTCCTATTCTGGAGACTAGACCTTGCCTATTTTAGGGAAAAAATATTTAAGTTTTGATGACCTTGCCAGTCTCGTGAAATAGATGGCGATCCCGCTACACGGCCCGCAAAACAAATTAACAAAATTATACAATCACGGATACAAAATATCAAAACGGTTTACACAAGCAGATTATAGCAACGCCAAAGCTCACACACATTCGATAAGTAAGCGATATATAGCGATATTTGCTAGCTTCTTAGCTTTTCCTCAACCTCGCTCATCCAAACAACTGCCGTATTCCTTTCTAATTTGCACAAGCGAAAACAATAGAGTTACCTCCCCCCCTTGGTCAAATCGCTCGTCCTGCACTTGTTTCCGGTCCCCCTAACAGGAAGAAGCCATATAATAAACATCTTATTAGCCTCTTTTTTTTCGGTCCGTACTGTAAATTACGGATTCTCGTTTTTTTTCATTCATTTTATGGCCCAAGCGCGAAAAACTCGGTCCGTAATTTACAGTACGGACCGAAAACTCGGCTTAAAAGAGATATGTAAATTTTCAAAGGCTAACAAATTGCATGAGGGCGAGTGCAATTTAGGGTCTTTTACGAGTGCTTATTTATTCCAAATTGCACGAGAAAAATTATTAATAATATTCTTTAAAAAATTGCGAAATAGAGGGGCAACTCGCGTAAACCACGTGTAAAAATAATTTATTGAAATGTGCAAAATATTGTCAAACGTGCACTCAAAACAACATTTTTCTCGATGTTTTTAAAGTTTGCAAGCCGCAGAAACAAGCTCAACAGTTCAAGGAATTGTTCATTCTGTATCGGAGTCACTTTCGATGAAACGCATTCGCCGTTTGCAAGGTCGAATGGTGGTCGAAGTCTTGCTGTTGAGGTGGAATGTGACATTGCATTTAATGAAGGAATTCCTTAGATTCTGCACTTGTGAACTCATCTTATGTGGAATTAATGCACTTGTAAAAGAAGGTGAATTACCCGCTGGCTTCGGTGTGCTTTCCATTCGTGAGATGGCCCACGAAAGCTGTCGCTGTTTGTCTTCGTCTGCTTCATCGTAGTTATCTATAGATTGGATATTTCTGATTGGATATTTCTGTGACCAGTGACCTTTGCAATTTCCTACCTTTCGAGATTCTTTCGGCCCTTCTGCAAACTCAACAAACTCGAGGCCGTTCATGATTCTGAAATCCTCCAGTCTCATTCCGTGGTGTTCTTGTCTTCCACGAAGACCAAAGTGTGTGTTCGAATTAAAGATTCTGGGTTATTATCTCCGAGGTTTCCGCTCTTCTCATCGGGCAGAATCACGTGACATATCCGGGACTTTAAGCGCAGTCCGAGCGCCAAATTTGAAACGATGACCAGGGAACCGAGGCCAAAACAAACAAAAAAACGGCCAAAACTGTTCAGAGTGGCTCACGTTTTAATTTTTTCGCCTTAACTGTATAAAAATTATTAGTGTCAGCATATGGATTTTGTAGAAGAGACGTTAATAAAAAATACAAGACCACTGGTGACTTTGTAGACCTTGTAGAAGTTCTGGCTTTTTCGCTTTGAAAATCGGCTACTTTAGTCACTATTTTGTATGGGAGGCCATGTTGGAGGCTAAATATCTGTTCCGCAAGTCACTATATTCAAGCATCAGCATATGGCTATGTTAGTTTGACCATTAAGGCAGACTCTCTGAAAGTTTGGTACGATTACGTTGTTGGGAAGTCCTGGCTTTTCGTCGATTTCTAAAAGTAGTCCTGCTCGCTTACGTTTGTAAATCCCGAGGACACGCGCGACTTGGTTTGAAACTCCCGCCTGCATATTAGTGAATTGAGGCGGATCAAAATTTAAATAATTATCTCATACAATGTTCTCTCAAGCATAAAGAAAGACGCGGCGCTAGCTTTTTAAATGTTAACCTACTCGTTGATGTTAAAATGAAATGTCATATAACGACCAAGAGAGAACAATACTCTTTCTTGCGTTTACTTCACCTCCTTCGTCTTACAAATAGAAAAACTCTTTACTATTTTTAACTGCGCGACCAACGCAATGGAAACCAATCGAGTAAAATAGCGCGACTTTTATATGAGCTGCTTTGACCGTCGCACGCAGTCAAATCTAATACACTTTACGCATCAAACCGTTTGATTGACAGCTACCGATTCTTTTACGAGAGTAGTCGGCATTTAGCTGGCTTTCCGAAAGCTTATTTATTCAATTATTATGCCGCGCATTGAGATACTGGGCACTGTAAGAACATCTCGCTCAAGACAATAGAATTCTGCGCGATGCAGACAATTTCTTCTTCCTCGTCTGATACTTGGGCGCTTACTACGGACAGCCAGGCGAAGCTCTTTCGCTTTGCCCTGCAACACCTGTTTGGACGAACTAAAAATTGTCGGTCACGTACAATGGACAAGGTGTAGCGTTTGTTCCTTAAGTGTCTATCAAGCGATGCCATCATTACTTTAAGGCTTTCTGGTTCATAATCTTCACCTTGTTTATTTTTTACTTCGTCGTAGAAATGCTGGAGCAAAGTGTTAAGCTCAGCCTGCTCATAATTTCTATTTCATCAGTAATTTTTTTTCTCTACGCACCTATTCTTCCAAACAGAGAGCCAAAAACCAGTGTTTTTCGCAGTGTTTCGTTTAAGAGCAGTTTTTCAGCTCCTCTAAAGTTTTTGCGATCCCAAAAGCAAATCTGCTACAAACGCCAGCCATTGCGGTTTTTGCTCGAAACTGGTCCAGAGCGTATCCAAATTTTGCGCTATTCAGATGGCGCATTTGATTGGATCTCAGTGAGTTCCTTTGTTTATTAAACAATCAGAATGCTTCGTATATTACCTCTTTTCTGCACTCAATTCCACTTTTTCTGCACCGTGTTACCGAAAAACCGCATTTCTCTTAGCCAATCACAATCCAGAAATTTGTTCATATAACTATTATAAAAAAGAACTGCATAATATCACGACTGAATGACTCAATAATAACGTACTGCAACATCGTGTTAATGTTAAACTTCTACCGAATAATGGCTTTAGTCGTTTCCAATAATAATCAATAGTAATCAATAACAATCGATAAATAATCATTACCGATTGTTATCGGAAATCGATATTAATCGAAGTCAACTTTTTTATCGATTTCTATCGATCGATATTGGAAATCAGTATTCATCAATGATTGATATCGATTACTACTTCTGGATAAATTAAATACAGGACAAAGGAGAATAAGAATAATGTGAGTTTCACGATGGGATACATAAAGAGATTGGATCACAGATGTTAATGAAAGACTGAGCGCAAGCTTCATAAACGCATCTTAGGTTTCGTACACACGTATCTTAAAATTAATTAAAACAACATTTTTTTTCTCCGTTTTAAGCATACGAACACCAAAAACACAAGTTTACGAAAATGGTCACCAGAGGGGACTGTTTTTAACTGCCGGCTTATCGCTTTCGTGAAACAGGACGAAAACGGAGGTTTTCGAATACGATGATGTCTTACATCAAATAGGGCATACCCTGTATACCAAGTAAGGGATGCTATCGTTTTTCCATTGTTTTAGAGTTTCTGTGTGGACGAGCAAAAACGATTCTAGTACGCTATGTCTAAACTCTTTTTTTACGGTAAACGGGAGAAAAAAATCAAAAATATCCAGATACTTGCGGACAAGGCCTAAGATCGTACCATGCTCACCATAAACAGCGTGCCATCTACTCAGTAGATAGCACTCTAAACAGCTGCGCCAATTATTAGCACTAAATATCACGTATTAATAAATGAATGCAATTCTTAATTAAAAGTATTTTTAGTACTCATTTTCATACCTTCATATGTGGTCTGAATTTTCCTTTCAGTTGCTTTTCCCTCAAACACGTCATTTCTGGCAAACAACTTAATAGTGTATTTTGTGCTTTTGTTTAAACCTCCAATATACAGATGCTTGACCAATAGATCGGTTAAATTCCTATTTCGTATCTCCGTGTTGCCCCGCAATATTAAAACTCTGTATGCTGTAATAGGACGTCCTCCATTATTAACTGGTTTTGTCCAACTAACGTTTATGGAAGTTGCTTCAATGTCCACTCTGACGGTCGGCGAGCCTGGCGCCTCTGAAGCGAAGCAAAATAGTACCCCTGAAATCCGTACATATGATTTGCCAAAGGGTATGGAGTGGGATTAGGGTAGGTCGTTTGTATGCTTGTACGAATCAGGAAACTGTTTGGGTGCCTTTTCGGGTCAGAAACCGCTTAAAAAAAGTAGTACAGCTTCAATCTTCACTTTTGTCTCATTAACTGATGGTTATATCGAAAGACTACAAGACGGAAATACAGAGGAAAAAAAAGAACCTTATAATTTTATGACATAACCAACAGGAGCAGGATGAATAAGTAGCAGAACTCGGGAATTGACAAAGACGGAGAGCACTACCAACCAACTATATTTCCTAAGTCCATTTAAGGCAAGTTTAAGAAACACTTTATCCTTTCATTAATTAAATCATAAAAGATGATATGCCGTTAATCGGTGATAGCTCGGTTTTTATTTTTAATGGCAGTTGAGTTGAACGCCTCAATCGAAAAATATTTGACATAAAAGAAAGATCTCGAGAGAGAACTGAATTGTAAATTTATTGACCTATGGTCTACCCCCTTTAAATAAGGACAGGAAAAACAATAGCAAAAAAAGGGCAATGCCAAAATAAACACAATCCGAATTTAATTAAGTCCCTTCTTCTGTATTTGTGTTTCTTAGTGAAACCAACGGCAGAAATAAATAGGTTGAGATTGACAATGCAACATCTTTGCACGTGCGTGATGCTTAATTGTTTTTTGTTTTTGCGCATTTCGAAACAGGGCATGGAATTTCATTTTCACCACGCTTTTATATAGGGCAAGTGATCAAGAGACAAACATTTTCTTTCACTTTTTTTGAACATAGATACAGTCCTTAAGAGTCCATTTACAAAATAGTTCGCCATATTATTCGGAAAAAAACAATTCTCACATGGAACTTGTCCTGAGCATAATAAGTAGTAGAGGTTTACTATAAAAATGTCCTTTCAGTATCACCTGAAGTATACTTTGGGGAGAGCTTTATTTTTTACTTGAGTATGGTAACCTTTTAGTCGGCGAAAGGTTTGTCATAATATTCTTTTCGTGCAATTCTCTACCAAGTTATGCAGATTTTAACATGTAACAATGTGTTTTTTTTTTTTTTTTTTTTTTTTTTCAGGCTTCTTCTTTCCAATTGCTTAAATTGGAAAATTTACTGCGATGATCATTCTTTACTTTCAATGTGGTTTTCTATTGCTATTTAGCTGAAAAAAGCGAGGGTACGTGTCTTCTGAAACGTTATTTTACATTAAAAGCGATATGCTTGCATGTCTCTGTGGACGAAAATGGATTAGTACCTGTGCTTTTCATTAGTCTCGCTTGCGTAAGCAGCGAGACTCATAATCTGCAACCCGTTTTTCTTTGTGTTTATGGCACAAAAGTGGGTCACTGTGCCAGGCGTTCCTAGCGGAGACCGTGGAAACTGGGAATAAGAATCGTTGCGTGACCAAAGCCACCATGTTTTGCGAAGAAAGCTTAGGAAAGATTAAATTTGACTGTCCACGAATTCTATCGCTTGAAAGCGTTTATTAATTTGGAACAAGTCAACACTACTGAGTGGTCGAAAAAAAAGAATCTTTTTTAGCAAAACTGCGATGGTCGGGTGTTGTAAACTTTCATTGTGCGCAAATGGTCTTGTGATGAGCATGCGGTTTATTTTCGGTGATGATTGAAATAACGTCCCATGTATATCACTTTTTTGATCTCTGGCAATGATGTAATTTCTCTGGATTCGAGGCCCTTGAATTTTCGTGTATAGCCTGTGACCGCAGGCGTATTTTCGGTCGTCGCTAAAACACGTACTAAATCAGTTCAAAAGCAAATAAAAAGTAAATATCCTGAAGAATACTCGACGTCGATAAAGTAGGGAGTAAACAACCTCTAGCGAGTAAATTCCGTTTCAGTAGTATAGGATATGGTTGTACAAGCGCATTTTCCATATTTTGGGTTTGACCTTTGGATTTGACCGTGGGATCTAAGGAAAATGACCACATCCTTTTTCCAGGAATTTGACCTTGACCTTGGGACCACGCCCATTTACTAAGGGTAAATATACTATTTTAGGGCCCCCTGAATGGCATATTTATGGTGTTTTCAGGTGGTGATTTGGTGACCACGCCCATAAAAATGGCTTTCAGATTTCAGTTGTCCAATTTAGCGATTTTTTTAAATATTCACAAAGATTATAAAATTCTTTTATAGTTACAGAACCGCGATCCAAGAAGGTTCTGACTATTTTTAAAGTCCTACTACAAAATTGCATTCGAATGATCTCGTGTGACAGTCTTCACATAAACAACAACAAATTCTGCTTCACTGCGGTATAAATCTAAAGGTTGTATTGCACAGAAACAGAGTGAAGCCTATGGAGAAATTTGCTTTCAAATCCCCACAAAGATTCCACTGTAAAATTAAATCATAGAATGTGTTTGTTATTATGATTTTTTGCTGGATAACAGTGAGTGCCCGGCCTGAAAAGACTACTAGAACATACACTGAAAGATAAACTAGTTCATAATACCGTGAATATGAAGAAGAATATGAAGAGGTCTTAATTTGATTGCAAGCATAATAAATTACGAGTGTGTAGCATCATTTTTGTCGTCAGAGGCTTAAGAGGCTGTCTCAGTAAAAACCACCCGCTCGCGTGAAAAATAATATTGCCTGAAACTCTGGCGAGTGAAAGGTTTTATCGAGATTATAACTAAAATAGCTTTGCTTTAACTCATAATAATTTTCTGGCCGCGCTGGGGGGGCGTCGAGTATTTTTTCCCGCCACGGCCATTTTGCAGGTCTTGAAAACTGACAATTTGGCATTTTTTGCGACGCTGTAAAATGTTTGATTTGCACCATCTACCAATGAATGTAATAACTGTTTATAGGTAAACATCTCTAGTTTTTCCTGAAAGTAATAGTTATCCGCTAAATTTAGCTGGAAAGACGAAATCAAGCAAAATATGACCCCAACTAATTGCATTGGAGCGAAAGGCCAAAAATGACCCTGTTTTAAAAGCTTATTTCTGACGTTTGGGACATAGCTGAAAGCTCTAGACTAAATAGACGCAAAGATAGACCATCTGTTATCAGGGACCGCGCAAGGGGGTGGGGCTGGGGGGGCTTTAGCAAACCCCCACTTTTTTGGCTGATTAGATCACTATTTTTTTTTACTTAATTAAACCAGGTCTGTCTTTTACAAAAAAAGTACATTACATTATTTTATGTCAAATATGCGGACCTCTTAGGAAACGCAGCCTTATCCTGATTTGTCCATTTCGATCCAATCTACTTTTTCGAGGGTTTTCTCGTACAGACACGGCCAGGTGAGGCAGTTTGTCGTTAGGTTTGTTCCTGAACAGACGATTAGATTTTCGCCTGCGCAATAATGGTATTTAAACTCTTGTTTCTAGTTTCACTAGTTCTTGGATCGGTGTTTCTCGACGCCACTGGTTTAGTTGGGTACGAAGATGAAATTTCATCACTGGATAAGCTTGAATGGGGTTTTGCAGAACGTAGCTTTTTATCAGAGCTGTTTATCGCAGTAAAGTTCTGAAACGGAGAATTATGTACAGCTATGGTCATCCTGGATCATTTAACCCTGCTGTTATAACGAACAAAGAAGCGCATATGATTTATGGTAACATGAACAAGGAAGCTGGCTCTTCACAAGCTACTGGTCTTGTCAGGAAGAAAAGGTCCAAAATTTCCGACTTTTTTTCCAAAACTGAACAGCGCTCTTTTGAAGGTTACTTTAGGTTTAGATCCATTTCTAGCCATTTCAGAAGACTTTAATTTCAAATTTTCCCGGGGGAACATGCCCCCAGACCCCCCCTAGTTGGCTCACGCTAACGCGTTCGCATTAAAATCCGCTCCGCGGGCCCTGGTTATTACTTCGGAGGAGCGCGAAGTAAAGGATTCACGACGCTCAGGAATGTATCAAAGTTGACTTTTTTGACAAGATCGGGCACGCAAAGTCTGTAGGTTTTCGGTTTTATTCGCCTACTTGACGAGATCACTTCGATTTCTTTGATTTATTCTTTAACTTTTTCGAGGAAGAAAGAATTATTTTCGCTTCCCCGGGGTTTGAACCGACTCACCTGTGAGATCCGTCAGATCAGAGAAGACTCTGAGTTGAGGAATTAGCCGATTGCGCTACTGCGACCCAAGGTAGTTCGGCATGTGAAAAATAGTTATGAAATGATGCACTATTTTCGGGACAAGATTGGGCGTGCAAGTTCGTGACTTTTCGGCTTGTTTCGCTATTTCACGAAATGAGACCGGACTACTTCGTGATATCTTGAGATCACGTCGAGTCTAGTCTTTAATTTACTCGAGGAATAAATAGAGCATTTTACGTGGCCGCGCAGAGACACGAAATCTCTCTTCGAGTGTTAAAAAATATTTCACGAGTGTTTTATGATGAATTTAAAATTACAAAATGCTGCACAAAGACATTTTGTCTTTGTTGAGTGTTTATACGTAGTAAAATTGCTTTTATGCGTTGCGTGACTTTCTCGAACGTTTTCTACGTTTTTGGATTACTCATGAATAATTAATTAGGACATGTTTTCATTTCAGCTTGACTCAGCAGATTTGCGTCAGTTACTGAAATCACAAAATATGTCGAAAAGCTACTACTATTCGCCTGTTTAGTATTTTCTAGAACCTTATATCAAACGGTATACAAATTCCAAGCGAGTTCTTTTGACGAACTACGTTTTTTCCCACGAGCTGGACTGCTATGTTTAGTCAAGTGTGACGAAGGTCGATTTTCCATTTCTGTGTTTACAAGTTGGCGGAAGCCGTAAGATATCTGAAGTTCAAGTGAAAGTTTGTAGCAGCTATGTTCCTCCCAGGTATTAAATTTCCTTGTGTGAATCCGACATCCCTGCGGGCTGATAGTCAGTGAATAATTATACTCAAAACATTCGAACTCGTAACATTGAGTTTTAGCCAATTCCATGCTCAACGTAATTGACTCCTTACCCATGCCTTACATATCTCTAATCAGTACATGAGACTGCTATGCCGTTTTTGAAGCCTGATGTGACTAAGGAAATAGATAATTCTTTTTTCACTGTTTGTTTTGTTAGACTCGTTATTCACCGCCAGAAACCTCATATTTGTCTTAGGTCTAAGCGTTTAGACCCAAGTCAAATTTAGAAGGATTTGTATGGAGTCATCAGAGCATAACTGGGCTACTATCGCAAAGACAATTTGTCCGGAAATGCTAGTTTTTGGCAAGTAGGCCTCTTGTATATGGCTCTTTTCAGAATATCCTGACAGATCCCATAATTTCACAAATTAACACCTTACTCTTACCATATTTCATTTCTTACTATTTTTCCGCATTTACACTTAATCAGTTCCACAACCACGACGCCGAGGTGTACGCTCCGTAGCGTCTTGTTAATAATATACAAAACCCCATGTACGATTTCAGTATTTTAAAAGTTATGACCGTTTGTATCAACGCGTATGCGAGCTAATAAGATATTTTCAGATTTAGCGTAACGGATCTATCTTAAGCAGATTTTGTCAAAAGTACGGCTTACCTAATTAATTACCGGCACTGACTCACAACTTGAGCCATATTCCGATCCCTGATATGCCGGACTCCATAAAATTCCAGTAAATGTACATTAGAAACTGCTGGTATGCGGTCATTTTTGAATTCCATGCTAACAATCCGAAGCTCAAAACAGGTGAAACTGTGTCACGTTTCGAGCTAAATAGCTCGGTAAAACAACCATTCAAGAGGTGAACGTTTGCTCGAGAATCAGAAAATCAACTAGGCAGGTTTCATTTTGCAACAGAAAATTGAGATTTCAGAGCTACAACCTCAATAAACCGCGTCTATTCAACCGGGTCTGTAAGGTCAAATGCGGGTTGACAGGTAAACCGGAAATCCGGAAAACCGGAAATCGGCAGATCTGAAATCAATCAGAAACCGAAGGCAATTCCAACAATTAGAGACAGCTGCAATCGTTTAGGGCTTCTTTTAGACGTTGAGACACGTAAAAGATAAAACCTTCCAAACCGGAGTAGCTGTTTGATTTTCACTGAACTGAAACGCAGTTCCACGATCGATTGCGTTTGGCAAATAGGCTCCATAAGGAAACAGTAAATATCATTAACCGGTTACAAACATGCTATGAGCGTTAACATATCAAGCTAGTGACTAATACTTCACAGAAGTTGGCTATATATCGAAACTGAGTGCGTCGAGATCTAGGAAACCGAGCCGGCCAGCTCGGTTGTCTGGGCTACGGATCAGGGCGAAAGTGTCCTTTGCAATTTTGCGGAGCGCGCTCCTATGCCTAAGGGGATCGAGAACCCCGAGAGGGAGGAACTTAGATGTTAAGGACAGGGATCTAGAAATAGAGAAGGGTCAAGTAGGACTTCCCTAGACGCAACAGCTATAGATGCTTTATTAATCGTCTTTATTTTATTTTATTTTACTTTTTTTAAACAGTTGAAAGAAACTTTTGAATTTTAGAGGCTGACAGTTTTTTTATTGAAATGAAATGTTTTCAATTCGAATAAATTTTTCTTAGTTAAATTAATATTACTTTCAGGAAAAACTAGAGATGTTTACCTATAAACAGGTATAAAGTTCATTGTAGATGGTGCAAATCAAACAGTTTACAGCGCCGCAAAAAATGCCAAATTTGCAGTTTTCAAGACGTGCAAAATGGCCGTAGCGGGACAAAATACTCGGCGCCCCCCAGCGCGGCCAAAAAATTATTGTGAATCAAAGCAAACCTCTTTTAGTTATAGTCTTGATAAAGCCTTTCACTCGCCAGAGTTTCAGGCAAAATTATGTTTCACGCGAAATTGAGTGGGTGGTTTTTACTGAGACAGCCTCTTAAGTGTGGTGTTGCACAAACTACAGTCAGATCTCAGGTGGAAACTATTTGGACTGGCACAAAATGTCTGTATTAATGGACAGGTGTAACTCTTATAGAGAACAAAAGAAAATGACTGAAGAATAGTAGGGACCAAGTCGATTTCCTGGAGGTGCCTTATCTTTTGATTGTACTACTGTATAATGTAGTAAAAATAACCCCTTTTTTGGGGTTACTTTAACTCCTAATTTAACTTTAAATATGGGGTCATTTTTACTCCCAGTCTGGAGTTAAAGTAACTCCGAAAAATGGGGTCATTTTTATTCCTTACATGGGTTGTTTTTACTCTTTTTGGAGTTACTTTAACTCTGAATTGGAGTAAAAAATTTAAGCACAGGATAACTCCTTAATATCTGGGGTCATTTTTACTCCTGAAAAAGAGTTCTTTAAACTCCTTTTTGGAGTTTAAATAACTCCCCAAAAAATAACTCCACTGTAGGGAGTTAAATTAACCCCACTAGAGGAGTTATTATAACTACTTGAAAATTACTGTGTAGTTACAAGGAAACAGGAAAGTATTTTTTTAATCAAGTTTTATGAAGCCTGGCTGCAGTTAATTTTTGTAACCAAGAATGAAATTGAATCGTACTGGACATGAAGTATACAAGTGTGCTAGGGTTGCTGGTCACACTAAAAAGTTTGTTTTTCATTGGTTTAATAGCTGTTACAGGCCATTTGTATTTCATTTGTGCATAATTCTGTATAATTTTCTTGTTTGCAATATACTTTTGAATTTGTATGTTATATAAATGTTTTATGTTGTATCTGTAAGATATATATATATAGCAATGTCTGGTTTCAATGTAAGACTAGTGAATGCTTAGTTTCTTTTAAGTTCCTTAGTATGTCTTGCATGGATAGTTTTCAGTGACCATTTCATTACAAAAATCTGTTATTATTAAACAAAAATATTTGCTGGGCTACCTATTTATGTTCTTGCGACCTCTTTGTTAGTTTTTCAAGGGCAGTGAATTATATTCTTTTTCACATACTTATTCTCCATTGCACAGTAGTATTAGCGTACAAGATAAAAAAAAGATGATTTTGTTATATTTTAAATTTACCCGGACTTTAGTTTTCACAATCTGTCCAGTTGTAATGCTCAATATTGGAGATAGCTCAATAAGGTGTTTAGAGAAGAATATTGATGTATACCAATAAATCCAAACTTTAATAGTGAAAACAGATCATCTGGCCTTGAAACTGGGCAGCAAAAAATAAATGCCATAGCAGATGATGAATTACACAACTTGATATTAACCTGAAGTAGAGAACCGATAATATTAGTCTAAAAATGATGTCAGTTCTATCATCTGAGTTGTGATGCTACTTTCTTACCAAGTCACGAAATTTTAATACAGGTCACGGAAGAACTATATTCAAAACAGATATTTGTTCGCTGGGGAAAAATTGAACAAAACAGAAAACGAACGTGAGAAAAAATAATGCTCCTTCGCTATTGCTTGCAGCAAATGAATGCCTCGGGATAATGGCTAACAACCGCTGGATAATCTCTCTGACGGTCCAGTATAATGTCCGCCATCTTGTTTTGTCTCTTTGGTAGTACCCAGACCCTTGCATCACAGCTAGATCGCTCGACCCGGCTCGTTTCAACTCCCTGCTGTCCTCCTAAGGGCGGTCTGGCGAGTTTGGGAACGTGAGTAAACCTTCCCTTTATTTTTTTGTGAGTGAAATTAACTTAATGAGGAATTATTAGAATCGAACTAATTTTTTTCAAAAACGTTTTCTGTGCTTCGCTACAGCACAAAACTTCCTTCCTGTCTGAGAGCGCATTTTCAGGCATATTCGATGGCCGAAATTCGGTAATTTTAAAAGCCGCGCTTCTTCAAAACGGATAAATATCGCTAAATTCTACATATTACACTGGATTTAGCTGCATATGACTTGTCCTGTGACGGAATATGGAATTATTTGACGCAAAATTAAATTAAATTAATTAGTTCAAAGACAAGCCACTTTGTGGTTATTTTTCTCCCTTGACAAATTCCTCCAAAGTAAAAGCTAAAACCTCCAAAACGGTACAAAAAACACAGGTAAAATTCACTTCACAGCAAAGATCTTGCCTTATTCTGTCATAAAATAAAGTCAAAGGTGCGGGTATCGTTCTGGGTTGGACGTGATCAAACGATTTTAAAGTCCCTTTTCGGCATTATTTGTATAGAATTGCCCGCTTAACGGGTTACACATGACGACTTTAATTTGGCAGATATTTTTTTCAGCAGCTCAAAATGTTGTCGTGAATCCTTTTCACCAGCCTTTTTAAGTTTGTATAAATTAAAGCCGAAAAAAAAGAATGCCATAAACAGACATTCTTGATCAACCCTTCGGATATGCAAATTGTGATTGTTTACAGCCGGGTTGTTCATTTCAGCTATGTTAAGATCTCAACTACGAATTAACTGCGCTTCTTCTCAAATGTAATAAACCTTTAGCCTGGAAACTCAGCAACTCGATACCATTTTTAAAATAGAAATTTAAGTCAATTCCATTCGACTTTCTTTTTCCGTTTCGAGCAACCATTTGAATTTGAATTCCCTCATCCGTCTTTTATCCCTCATTTCTCATGGGCATGTCAGATTCGCTCACCTCGGATGACTTTTCTCGTGAAGCTCTTGAGAAATGTTTATGAATCACTTTAAGTTTGGTGAAGGTATTTCTGTTGTCATATTTTTCCGAGCGCGGGTAATATTGAACGTTTGTCCCTCACACCATCAGTCATATGCTAATTTGCGTTAATGTCACGCAATATACCTCTTGTGTCGCTCCCTTTCCTTGCATAAGCAAATGAGGGGTGAACCATCACGTTATTGATGGAGGGTGGGGGAAGGACAAGTACACCGAGATTGAAAAGCGAATCGTAGAGGGCTGGAAGGATAATATATATTATACGTACAAAGAAGTACCAGAGAAATGTCGTCATCGAGTGTAAGAGTGCTGAATAGTTGAACTAGAGCAGAATAGAAGTAGACTGGTAGAACTCTATTAAATCTTGAACATTTATTGCTACTCAGAGTTTCATGCCTCGTGCGAGGCAATCATCAGGCAACTACCAAAAGTAACGGTTACAATCAAAGATATAGGGAAAACAGAACAATAAATACTAGGCGTGGCGTGTCGTACTGTTAATAAAGTGATGCTTAAAACATGTCAAATTTGGACATTGTTTAGTAGAAATTTTTTTGTGCCTGCAACCTGAGATTAGTTCATTTCTATTGTCCAGGGTACACATTACAGGCTTACAAATTATAAACAATACGACGTGCCACGCCTAGTATTTATTTCTCTGTTTTCCATACATCTTTGGTTGTAACCGTTACTTTTGGCAGTTACCTGATGATTGCCTCGCAAGAGGTTTAAAACTCTGAGTAGCAATAACTGTTCCAGATTTAATCCAGTTCCATCAGTCTATTTCTATTATACCGTCATACATATATACAGCCTATCAAGCAGCTAAAACTCATGCAGCCCCCACCCCCATCAATAATCGAACGGTTCACGCCAAAAAACACGTAAAGTACTACATTGCTTCCTTCTATTCCTTCCCGTATCGTATTTTCGGTTCCGAGAATTTTAGGTTTCCTTTCTCTGCGAAAAATAGTTTAACCTGGGGTGTGAAATAGGAGAAGTAAAACTTCAGAAAATCGTAGAAAACACTCGTTGGGTGCCCCTGATATCCATTTGGTGCCTTTATTTCTTATTGCCAAAAGGCAAAGTCTCACAATAATGATCTTAACTCATATCTGTAAGAAAAAATTCTATTCAAGAAATAAAACTGTCCCGCTAACAACTTTTATCCTTTTGGCCCCAGTTACGTTGTTCAAAAGGTGGATAGCGCTATCCACCGTATAAATCTCTATCCTATGGATAGAGAAATTGGTTTCCCTAATACTTATTCACTCGATAGAGATTTATCCGATGGATAGCCCTACCCGACTTTTGAACAACTGGGGCCTTCTCTTTTACTAGTGTTGTAAATAAAGTACTGAATGAACGAGCAGGCCACAATTTCAAGGGTCGATGTCAAGTTATAAGTTACTTGAGATTTATCGTCGTCCCACCCCAATGTAATGGGGCAATTTGCCAGTCCCTGGCTATTTACGGGGTGGTGCGACAGCAACTACATTGTTTCACCATGTCTGTCTGTTTCAAGATTGGCGTTTGGTGAAGAAAATCCTCTTCCATCGACCCTTAGACGCCCGAGAAAGCCATAATATCAGTATTCAAGAGCTATTTGGTCCATTTGGGAAGTTTTAAACGCCATATTTTGCATTTTTATGCAAGCAGTAACGAGAAAATTCAAAGTCATTGAGGAGAACCGTACGAAGCCAAGTTCGTTGTTGTCAATGTTCCTACAAACGGATCAAATGTGGCCTTTAATGTGGTCATCTGGCTTTCATTTCTGTCTATTAAGGTTTTCTAGTGAACGATCTACCTTTGACGGATATTTTAAAGGTTAAAAAGGGTTTCCTCGATACAGCCGTGGACTACTAATGGGACGCAGCGACAAGTGAAGCTGATCTGCGACATGACTGCCGATTGTCTGCAATTTAGTTTATCGAGTGCCTGGAATCAGAAGGAGAAAACCCATCAATCTTTTATTGTACAGGAAGTCGTTTGAGGTTTGAGGAAACAATCCTCCGAACATGAAACGTTTTAACAGGCATTCGATTTATGACTCCGATCCGTAGTTGTGTAGCAGAAAGTACTGATGTAGTTCACTGGGAATGTTCCTTGCATCTTTTCTGTATGAGCGTAGATGTTTAACCCATTCGCTCCTGGAGATTTTGCCGAAAAACGCGTTTTGAAGCTAGTCGAGTGGTTTTACTGGTCACTGTCATGCTATAAAGAGCTAAAACTTAGCACAAACCCGTTACACCGATCGTACACTTCACGGCCTTCTGATCCAGATGCAAAATATCAGCTTGCAAAGTTCGGACATGCGCAGAAAGCAAAATTTCGACAGTTTTTGGGTTTAAAAGTGACACAGCAGTCTTGACTTTTACTTTTCCCTTTCTCTCCTCCCCTCTTTTTTCGCTTTTCTTGCTCATTTTTTTTTTCTCTTGCTGGGCATTTAGTAGGCTTCATTTTGATGGGAAGAGTTTTTAGGAAAGCTTTTAGGATCTTAGGATTAGGTGAAAGAAAAGGTCGGTAGGTAATGGAACAAGATTTGCATGGAGATTTACAGGTCAACCTTGCATGGTTTTTTGCCGTTTTCTCCGGTGTCCTTGACTGAATTGTGCTCATTCTGGTATGGTTTGAAAGATCTCTTCACTCTACACAAGTTGGCGGACAAAGTTGGCTTTGACCGTTAAAACTGATGACGTCACGAGGGTTAGAAAGGACGTGGATCTGCACGGGCGGTTCAGGGACGAATGGGTTAAGAATTAAACCTATATTGCGTGTTTTGATCACCGGTCAGGAGCTATTTGCAGGTATTTCTAAGTTTGTATAGGGTAAACAGAGAGATCAGTAAGGTTTGTTTACAAATTATTTATGTTTGCGGATCGGAGACTGGTTTTTTAGCGTGTGTACATAAAAAGGTAAGTGTTTGTTTCAATGCAGGACGGGGTTGTTAATCTTATTCTTATCAGTTGCAACATTTATATGAGGAATACCAGAGAATAAATATGAATTATGGGGATATATAAAATCGAACATAAACGTCCGGAAGACTCCCTCTTCGCGAACAATGAATCTTTTAAAAGCAGCGGTTGGCCACCATACGGAAAGGTAGGTACTTGATGTTTGGGACATATTACGGAAACATCCCATCGGGAGTCAGGAGCCAGGAGCCAGAGTCCAGTAAACAAAATTCAGTTGAAAATATGACTTTCCGACATTCTCTGAGATAATTTTATTGTTATTGTATGCTAATAAAAATTTTAGAATTCCAAATCTATTGGCAACTTTATTCAGAACATGATTATAAATAATCCCATTTCTTTTCAAACTCGGAGGTAGAAGTCGCTTTGCTTTCGTGTTTTGGAAAGAAATCCACGTCAAATAGCAGGGAAGTAAGGCCGGATCTTGGTGCACAGCAGCTCAAAGGGATAATTAAAACGTGAGACACGTCTAGATTGGCTTGCGAGAAGAATTTTTTTTTTCATACTGGAGTCCCTCCTCCCCGGGGGAGTGGCCAAATTGCGTACAAATGCCCTACCCTGATGGCACAAGATTTGACTGTCATAAACACTGAATTTTTTACCTAGCATGGTCTTTTGGGGGTCTTATAAAGCCAAACTGTGCCAGTAATGTTCCCAAGTAGAATTCAAATTACACCGCCCTTTCACACTGAGTTAGATCTTTTTCTCAAACAACCGCTTCCACATGCTTAACACCCTTCCCACATTCCCTCAACAGATACCTCAACTGTAATACTTCGATTTCAAATTTCTCACCCTACCCATTTCTCATTCTCGGAAGAGTCTTTTTGCGTACTCTTGGGGCACCAAAACCAGTTTAGTGCCCAGGTTAGTGTGCAGTGCTGAGGCAAGTAGATGTTGAATTATGGACAGACGCAACATTTAACTTACAGACATTTGATGTTCTGGTCCGTGCGTGGTCAGAAGACACCCAATAAATAATGCCCAGGGGGTTGCCCAAGGAAAATTAGGGTTTTACGAGAGTCGAACTGCAGGAGGTCTTTAACGAGGAAAAGTGCGGACACATCTACTTTTTGGAGTCAATGTACTGCATGCAATTTTTAAGTTACAATATACTATAGATAAATCTGTTTTGTTTCTAAAGTTCCTCTGATACTTCGAGTAGCGCAGGACATAGAGGGAACGCAGAGATCAGACCATTGCATCATGGAAAATTCTCAATGACTGTCACCGTAAAAAGTGGTCGCGTTCGTTTTCTGGATGTGGATGTGTTCCTTTACAGAAGGTTCCAACTACGAGGCTTTGACTGGATAATGTTTGGTGTTTTGGATAAGTGATCGCTCATTGGAAAGTGGTCACTTAAGTTGAATGGGTCGCACGTAGAGCTTCGACTGTGCGTCGTTAATCGAAAACTTGTTAAAATGTAAGAGAAATCCTAAAATTGTAATACAATGGAAGCTCTCGTAAGAGGACGCGCTCAAGACGAGAAAAAGGTGTCCTTAACTGGCAGGTTACAAGAATGCAGCATAGTTATTAAAGTGGAATTCAGCCACTTAAAAGAGGTGTAAAGGTTAGATGGCCGCTTACGGAAGTTTCGCCCAGCTACAAAAATTAACACTGGGAATTCAAAAAACTATTTTTTAGTGTATGGTTATGCTGTTGTTCTGGCCTTGTTGTAATTTAGGTAAAAGCATACAATTCAGTTTGTATTTTCAAGTGTAACCGGACGTGTATGTGAAAAAACGGTAACTCTGAAACGGATATATAAGAATGATTCATAACAGTGACAAACAGTGATATGACTGTGGACATGATATGAAAAAAAAACACAACCTTCAGATGCGGATAAGATTTTCTTTCGGGTGTCTGCTTACGAGAGCTTTAAATCAAAGCTAACATCTAATTCGCCGGAAAACCCTTTGAGTGTCCGCGGCCGCCTACGGGAATGTAAGCATCCAGAGTTTGTGACGTGTGGGAGTTGAAACGGGGTTTTATAATCGCGGTCGTAAGTAGAGCTATTCGCTATATACGAAAGTGTCCATTAAGAGAACCTTGTACTGTATATGAATCCGCAAACGACGGCTTAAATGAAAAGTGAATATTTAACAATTATGCCTCGACCCCGAATGGGCTCTGAGTTAATAGCCCATGAGGTCGAAGAGACCATGAGGGCGAGAGGAATAATTGCTTTAGTAAAATCCAACTAGTTGGGCAAAAATATCGAGACAAAACAACTTTAACTAGACTAGGTTAAAAATCCTTTTTTGCCTCCAACAAGACAACGCTTTTCGCTACTAGTAAGCTATAACATATAGCCAAGTAGTAGCTCAACCAATCAGAACGCAGCATTGATAATATAGACCACTAGTTGGATTTTACTAAATTGTATTATTCTGTGTTCAAGAAACTGTTCTTTTACACCTTTCTTAAATAGTTAAAGAAGTCTAGCCGACTTTTTTTTGCAATGTATCAGGGGCTGTTCGGAAGACCATTTGAGATCTAGAATTTTCGGAGCATTTGTTTTAAAAATTCTCGCTTGCCTGCCTCTCCTAGGATTTTCGAACATCTAAAAAATGGTAGAATTGCCCATTTTAACGGATTTTTACCCTAAAAAGGTCACCTACAATTTTCGGAGCCTTTTTTCTGGCTAAAATTTCCGAAAAGGTAATTTTTGATCCCTATAATTTTCGGATCCTAGACTTTCAGCTAGGAAATCCGAACAGATGAAACATTTTTAGGGGATAAAAATATGCCTATATCTACCGTTTATATACTAAAATATGTTGAACATTGCCATGTTTAAGTGGTTTTGAAGTATATTCTCTTTGGGTGCCCCGGATGTATTAGTTAGTGCCCCTTTTTGGGTCTTTTGAATTCCTCATAAGTTTTTCCTCAACAGTTTTAAATGGTTATTATTATATTTTTGTAGTCAATAATATACCCAGATACAGATACCATCCTATATAGTTGTAAGACTACGAGTATTAAAATATAATTAAGTAAGTAAGTAAGTATACCCAATGGCTAGTCATTAATTGTCTAAAATTGCATGGCACGTTGAGACTACAAAAAGGGCTATTATGGACGATTATTATCACGGTAATTAATGTCAACATCTAATAAACTCAAAATTTTAAGTAACATGACTTTCACAACTATTTTCAACACACCAGTTATAACAGGATATTGGCGCGTACAAACAATGGATAGAGAATTCCGCATTCCGGAGTCCGGTAGTCCGGCGTCACAGATTCCATCGTTAAGGCAGAGTCTAAAGTCAAAGATGGAGGGTGTTCGAGCAGGTGGTTGTTTTCCGTAGATATAGACGAAAGAAGACTTCGAATGTTCAATGAAAAGCCAACATTAATTTTTCAACGTTTCAAGACGTTTCATCCCCTCGTCACAAAGTAACGCCACAGAGGACCAGACGAAGCTGGAGCAGCAAATCTGGACTAAAGCATCTGAGAGACTTGTATATAACATATATTCACTACCTTTTATCCTTGTTGGGTCTTGTTGCACCTACAAGTTGGACCGATCGAAGTTTTGAACTAAATCTTTTGCTCCTTGTGTTTTCTCAAGCGTTCGATAAAATATCCATAAAACTTCCATAAAAACATGCCTAAGGTGACACTTTCTAACAATTCCGCTATTAATATCGATAATGAGGTATCTGATTTGTGACTTCTCGCCAACTTTGTGCTATTTTTGCTTAAAAAAACGAATGTTACGTTTCTTCCAATTTTGGTCAAATGACAAATAAGCGTCAAGTCAGATGTGCATAATGTAACGCCGTTATTAAAGTATGAGATTGCCTAAATAATATGATTGATTTGATAACCTTAAAGATGTCTTTCAACGAATATGTGAGAATTAAGTACATAGGTTGTTGCTCGTGGGAGATGTTAGCCACTAAAATACCTTAAAATTAGGGTTTGGTCAAAACAGTGAGACGATGCCCTTACTTTAGGCTTAATAATAGGAAGAAATCGAGTTAGAGAGTAAAAATGAATTACTGAGCATTAAGTCTGATAAACATGGAAGATGATAAAGTTTATAAGATGTGAAGTTGTCTTTTCTACTTGTTGAACAGCCAAACCAAAGTTAGCTAATTAATTATGCAAAAATGAGTACATTTTGTCATTTTGGGGGGGGGGGGTCCCTGTAAACTCCAGGGAATTCAATATTGCGACCTTATTTTTTGTCGAGGTTAATATTTTGCGAGTAAATGCTTTTGCTTTATCATGCTAAATAACCACAATTAATTACTTATTGTTCTAAGCAACGTGTGGGTTGCCTTAATAACGTTTCTCAGGTTCTGACCTGAGTTTTACAGTTCATGTGTACAGTTCAGTCATGGCTGTGCTCTAATTAGAGCCTGGTGACCTGTGGGACATATCATTTCTGCTCTTGAATGACAGGGGAATTAATTTATTTCAGTTTTTATTTACATTTAGAAGAGTCTTAATGAAACAAATGCAGATCAACAGAAAGAGGCATTTCTGCTTTCTACTTTAACACCTGTTCCAAAAAAAATATATTACATATTTAATGAAAAAGTTAGTAAGAATAAAATGCGGGGAGAAAGTTTTCTCACAAATATCCTCAAACTGTTCCTTTGATCAAGAGAGTGTTTTAAGCTTTTAGCATTGTGACATTGTTCTGCAACGCAGTCATTTACACTCAGTATGAGCAGTACATGCTTGTTTACCAACTGAGGGTTACTTGTTGACTGCTAAATCATGGTTCTTCATTTTTTTTAGAAAAAAAAATCAAAGGCCCAATATGCTCTGAGGGAGTCAACTAGCATCAGTTAGTCAGACAAGGACAAGAACCTTGCATGTATGTCCATTGCATATATGTCCTTAGAGGAGTCTTTGTCTGAAACAGCTGTATCAGAATGGCATGAAGGTAATTCTTCAGGTTCAGATTAGGACCTCCCAAACAGGGAAAATCTCTGTGTAAGGCCACTTTCCTGGCAGAGCATGGAGGTTAATGGTTTAATGGCCCTGTTGGACCGCAAAGTTGCATGGTGTCAACCCGAACGAAACTTGCAGCGCTGTACAGCGCCACAAAATCGCTTCAAACTAGCTGCACAGCTTAATTACAGCTGTTTAGCAGGATTTTAGAAGCCAAACAGCAGCTTAATTCAAGTTACAGCGGGATGCAAAAGCTCTGTGCAGCCTTTGAAGCTCTTGAAAGCAGTTTTGCAGCGCAGTTGCCGACTTTCAAATGCTGCGAAGTAGCTGCAGTAACGCTACAATTCATCTGCGGTCGATCTGACTTTCTTGAGCGCCAATAACATAAATCGCCTTGCCACAGATTACGGCTTTTATAACGCGAAAACTTTGACTGTACCTCGAAGAAATGTGTGTAAGCTTGTGCGTAGGGAAGATCACTCATTGAATAAACCTCCAAATTCTATGCTTTCGGAATAAAGCACTCAATAAATTTCATTCTGGAGCTAGCGAGTATGGGAATGTTATCGCTAATTCCCTGGAGACATTCTAGGCCGTAATCTAATTGGTCGGTCCTTTTGCATGAGATCCCATTACATCTCTAGACAAACTTTTGCGACCGTTAAATGAAAGGCGCAAACCAGCGCGCAAACATTATAAGTTTTTCTCTATCTAGTTCTGTTTCGAGATGGAAGTTCTGTTGATGTTTTTGGATGGAACAGCTCAAAGGTATTTGCAAACAACGCATTGTCAAGTGACTTCTACGCTAATTATCGACGAATCGAACCAGAGCAAGCAACACAGATACAAGAATCTCAGCCGGGGCTCGCAGTTACAAGATCCTTATACGTTCATGGTAATGTGCGTTCCTTAGTCCATTGTAAAATTTAACGACGACCAAAGTAAAATTGGGTTGATTTCTTTCATGAAAAAAGTGTAGCAGATCGTGGATCGTGGACAAAACATCATTTTGATTCGTTGCAACGAATCAAAATATCATTTGGCTGCTGTCCGTGTAAACTTTATGAAGAACAATCACTGCTATTCTCTTCATTTTTTAAAAAAGATGAATTTCAATGTCTGCATGTTAATGGTGTTCTTACATTTAATAGATGAGTTACCGTGAGTGCTAAATATTTACAAAGCGAAACTGTTGCAGATTTGTTGTATGTCACGTGCTTTTGTAACGTGTACGCGTGGATACTAATAAAGTATCTGTTGTATTTTGACTTTCTAGTGGTTTTTACTCTGCTACTAAGGCCTTGTCAACTCCTCTACCATGTATCATGATTTTTGTATTACTAGAGCCTGCATTTCTTTTTTTTGTACTAACGAGTGGTAGGTCATTACCGGTAACAACATTCTTTGTCTTTTCGAAGCCACTTTGCAGCGGAGATCATGATTCGGGAATTTTCTGTACCACTGCAACAGCGCTGTTTATCGCTGTCAAAGGGCTTTCCACTGCAGCCAAAATTTGCGACTGCTGCAGCCCAGCCCTTTTACAGCTCTTTTGCCGCGCTTCTTGAACACATTCTTCAGCGCTGCAGCAGCGCTGCTCGTTTCGTACGGGTGTACAAAATAATAAAAACACTCAAATTGAAGTTGACATGCATCATGATTCAGTTCCTTTTCAGTTAAGTTCCTCTAACCATATTTCCTCAGTAACACAATTGCACAATTTTTTGAGTTTTTGTAAAGACCTACAATGTAGTAAGTGAATATCCTTTGACACTCATGGGAAGGAGCCACGTTAAAACCAGGTAAATTGTGATTTGTCACAATCCAATGAAGATGCAGTGTATTGCCTGTGTTGCAGACACTCTAAACAATCTGCATAGAGCATGCCGCCTGAGAATTAGTGCACAATATCATGTTTGAATCCCACAGAGTCACGAAGACATACATGTATGTAGTTTCTTATGCTGTTTGTGATTAGTCCGATTTGAAATAAAGTGTTGACACAAAGTCGCATAATCTCAATGACCTTTGTATAGTACGGTGGAGCCACAAACTTGCCCTTATTACCAGACAAATGTATGCAAAATTTGCCATCTTTTGCAGAGCTGTCTTTGTTAGTTTACTCTGTAACTTGGCAACTTTACTGAATTTTAAAAACCTTCCTAGTAGCCTGTAAATGCAGCTGTATTTTCAGTCGTTGTGTCTATTCACCCAACATATGTAATTGGAGATAGTATATCTGCATCCACTGCTTTCCGCAGTGGTGACAGATCCTAGGTAGGCTACCCTATGCACTTCCTTAAAAAGTGCCACTCCGAGGACTAAATCTAGCCAATACATCCCGTGGTAGAGTAATTACCGGACTCCAAATGCTATGATCCTATTTTGTTCTTGGCATATTTTATGAAAAAAAGAGTGCCATTATGTTTATGCAAAAAAAAAACATGTGTGGTAACAGTTTTTGATAAGCGTGGGTTAAATTTTAATTACCTGCATGCATGCCAATAATAATGATGATGATGATGAATTAAGGAAGTTCTACAGAACTTTCATAGTGTATAGATTGTGTTTGGATAATTTCGATATTTAATCAGTCCAATACTGCAAGCAAAACAGCTGATCATGTGAATCAGAAAACAAATTGCTCAAATTTTAAGCAAATAATTTGATTTTAGTAAAAAAATAAATGTAATATATTATTTATAGTCATATCATAATACAAGTAATTCACCAAATCATATTATTTACAGGGATATAATAATAATAACATTAATAATAATAATAATAATAAGCCAATTTATACAATTGGATAAATTAAAGTTAACGTGATAACCATAAACCCGCCTTTACCAGTACTGGAACCAGCTCACTTCCTTTCAGGGGTTACTTCCTGCATGTGACCCCTGTCACACTAATTGTTTCGCTCAGCCAATTAGATGCCAGTTATCACAAGTACAGTTGATGCCTATATTTTTGCGCCTAGCTCAGCAAAATAGCACTTCATATTCTTCTCTTCGTGGAACAAAATGCTTGTCAGCCAGGTTTTTTCTTCAGGAATTGGAATTTTTGCTAAGCTGTAGTGACTCGATCATCGTTTAGGAAAGGCTACCTTGATCTTCCAACTGCATACAAGCCTTACGCGTTCTAGTTTTCTGGACAGACCTTCCATGAAGAGATGTTGCACCGCCCTTGGTCAAACTCCGTCCTTGGCACATTGCTCTACTATACTGCAACCCTCCTCTTGAATGTCACTGCTTTCTCCTCTTCTTGAACCGCATGTACCCTCACTTTAGGCGTTTCGACTCTCTCGGTTGGCACTTCACAGTCAAGGATCCTCCACAGGAAATCAGCTTAGGCCAGTGTGTCTTCCGTTGGGATGAGAGTTGCTCTCTCATGATTCAGGTGCGGTATTTTTCTGGTTTATCGATAGTTAACTTAATATTCTTATTATATTCTGCCTCGAACGACATCTGTTTTTGCAATATTGTGTGCATGTGACTGTACTGAGCGCTTTGAGACATGGAAAGTTATTTTTGAGTTTACTTACTGTATTAAGAAGAAGCACTTGGTGCCGCGGCCTCTGAAATTCGCTTTATTCAAGTCCCGGGGATTCGAGTATGCATGTCCGTGCGTTTATTACGCTCTTACTATGGAGTAAAAAGAAAAAAGAATACGGACAGTTAAAAATCAAATCTGTGGCGATTGGGTCTTCGAGGTTTTTCAAATAATGGATTGAATTTCAATTTCAATTGTTTATTCACATCTAACATATTATGAGTTGAGAATGATAGATGACAGTAAATCATCAAGGTCGGTTTCACGCTTTGCGCGTGCAGACTGCTCCTTGCGAAAAGGCGCGTTTCACAGTATTCGAGGATCAGAAATTTGCTTCGTTCTCCGGATCATAAAGAGGAATTATAAGCTAAAATTTTCAGGATTAATTATTGAATACACTTTGTGTATTTGTGGGGATGAAGTGCTTCATACAGGTCGCCCCTTTGTCCCATAGACTCACATGGTCAGCTAATGTGGCAGAATGCCTACCCCCCCCCCCCCCCCTGCAGACACCCTTGTTACTACAGTAACAAGGAGCCAACCTTTCTTGTTGTAGTTGTCCCCAGGGGGCCTGGGAATTAGGATCCCAGAGAGAGGATTAGGACCTCTCTGTAGCCTTCAGGGCGGAAAAACGTTCTGCGCAAGCTTCTGCGCATCCCCTATCGCAGGCTCAAGACGGGCTTTTTTGACTGTGTTCGAGAGTGTTCGAGTGTTTGTCTGTTTGTCACTGACAGAGTTCTGACTGAATGAAATGCACAAGGTGTGGTGTGAACGTTTGCTTCTCGAAAAGCCTTTATACTTTTGTGTGGTTTTTGTTTTTCGTCACTTGAAAATTACTTTGGACACGGAATAACCAAAGTTAAAGGAAAAACGGATCATCCCGTCAGTCTGAGGTCAGGAAAAAAAAGTTTTGAACATTTCCAAAGAGGCGAGTATTTTGATTGTGCATTTTCGATTTATTTGTGAGTTGTCTTCGCCGTCTTTCGCCGGACTGAATTAAAACCCGCTTGTATTCTGTTGTTAGTAAATACTTTTTCACATGCCCAGATTTGCAGAACCAGCATTATCCATCTCTTCAGTCAAAGAACGATTTGTGCGCCGTAAAGCTTTCTCGGAAATAGAAGGCCAGTAGGCTTACTCGAGAAGAAAAGACTACTTCGATCATTTTTCTGTTGCTCAAGTAATAGCAGTCAGAGTTTTCTTCACTTTTAATTACATAGTTTTGTTTTCCAATGCACTGTGAGAGTTTCTGTTCTTTATTAGAAATAACTTTCTGTACGTAAATTTTCCTTTTCACTCGCTGCGAAGTAGAGAACGTGACAACTGCCGGCAGCTACTTTAAAACAATTGACTCTACCCGTAAACAATTGCTGGAGCTGGATTTGTCTGAGGGGAGCAAAACAAATACCCTTATGTGCAGTTTTCTGTATTTTCTAACGATTGGCTGAGTTTAATTTGCTTGAATGAAAACCCTCACATGGACCAGTTATTCACTGAGTTATGAAAAATAGCTACATGGTGAATCATGCATATGGTTTAGCTGCGAAGCTCACTGAAACTGATCATTTGCTTTTAAGATCTTTAGGTAGGTTGTTTTCGTACAAAAAAATCATTTCTTCATTGTCAGCAAGAAGTTTTGCAATGTAATTTTAACTTTGTTTGAAGGAAATCCTACTTACACGTAGGTTTTTGACAGATGTTATGCATGTTCAACTTGACAACACAAAGCATAATTTATATTTTTCTCTTAGTACGCGAAACGATCAAGTTTAAAAATAAGCTACAGTTGCTCTGAAACCGAATTTTGGGGAGATTTTACTAGATAAAGATTGACCTTTTTTCTGCCCACATATCAACGCAATAACTTTTACATTGAGGATTTTGTTTATATTTTAGTGTTCTACAAAGCCACGAGTGTCCGATCGAGCGTGTTTTAAAATATCAGCTCCAGTGCGACAAAGTTCGGTGACTTAAAACGCATCGTGGGCAAGCGTTAATTTTTTGGGGCAAAACACTGTACAAAGATATGTTGTTTATGCGTCCACAGTGGAGCTCCGGACCTTATATATCCAGGAACTTCCTTATATGAACACATTTTGTGAATGCATCTTGAAAAAAATCGCACCTACGCATGCACATTTCCAGTACAACGCAAGGAAATTAATGTCGTTAAAGTCCGTTTTACTATGAGGTATTCTTCGAGAAAATTAAGTAATGATAAGGTTATAACCACAGCTTGCAACTTTTGAAGACAAATTGCTTGTTCTTTCCAGGTTATGAGTGGAAACATTATATTTTTGGGCAAAAAAATATTTGAAATCCTGCCATTTTTTCAGACCCGGCCAGGGGATCTGGGCAAAAAAGTTGACGCATGCTCATTACGTTTTTCCGCCCTGAATCTGTAGCCTGGCGACTTGATGGACTCATGGAAAGGAAGGAGAGGATTACCACCTCTCAGGGCCTGGGGATCAGGACCCCAGAGAGAGGATTAGGAGCTCTCTTTAGCTTGGATGTTGTGTTGTTGTTGCGTGATAACGTTCTTATTGGGTGAGTCCTCTCGTTCCCAACCACCTGACCTGTGTCATCCTGTAAGATTCCAATTGGCAACTTGAGCACTTCATCCCCTTCCCCCTTTTCTCCCACAGATCTGTTGTTGTTGTTGTTGTTTGATATTTTCATGGGTTGGGAGCATTAATGAACCTGTTTTAGCTTTGAAGAAAACTATATTGTGAAATGTTGGATGCATCTCTGATTTTGTGGTTTGAAACGTACAGTGTGACGCTGGTACACTGGTTCAAGACAGCTCATTTTTCTCCAAAACGGCTTTTCTCATAAAGTTTGCCTAACACCTGAGATCTATGAATAATTTTGATGTATAGGGATATTAACTTCCTAAAATCTTTATGGTTCAAAACATGAGATATTGCCAAACGGATAACTTGCTGCATGTGAATGTTACACGTGACGGCCCTAATTATGCACGTTTTGCAAAACATTACTTCTTTAAAAATTTAGAATTCAATGCATATGCATGATTGTTGGCAGATTTGTAGTTCATTTACATGTTGTTATTCTTTGTGTCAAGGGACAGCTCTGTAGCTGTAAAATGTTTGGAGTTCATTGTAATTCATATGCCTAACTTCGCTTGTACACGTGTACCATGCTACTGATCAGTGTAAGCATTTATTTTGTGCTGTTTGGACCTCCGTTCATCTGTTTGGGTCTGCATTGTATTTCCCCAACTTAATATCATGCTAAAGATAGAGGTATAAAGTGAGTGATTAATTAATTATTATTATTAATTGATTTATAATTAATTATTATTGTTTCTTTAAGGTAGGAAACAGTGTACTTCTTTTAAGCATTCCCACATTTGGATTCGCATGCTCATTTGATCAGTGCACCGTTTTGGTTCAAGGCATAACTGTTAGTTATTACTTGTAATCAAATCACAATTTGAGCCTTCTCATTTGCCCTAACTGCCTAAGGACTGAGGGGCTCTCCCAGGGAAATTATTGTTACCCCAAAAAGGAAGTGGAGTGTAGGATTGCAGCTCCTCTGAATCTACCAAGGACCTTTTTGAGGGGATTGGTAACCATGGAAAGGAGTGAAGACCTTTTTCTGGGGTGATCACAGCCCTAAAGAGTTAATGCATGCATGTTGTTGCATAAAGTTTGTTCCCAACTCCTTAGTTGGGAACAAACTTTAACTCCTGGAGTAACGATTAACCTGTACCAACCTTAGATAATTCTGAAACAGTTAGTGTTGACTTGTACTTTCAAACCCGATGTATATTCTTATACACGACTATGAATTTACATGTAGTTAGTTTCACAATGTGTGTGATTTTTTATTTAAAGGCACACATTTTGTGGTACATACAGTGCCCTGCAGAGGCCAATGGAACTTTCTTTTAATTTAACTTGTGTATATTAAAGATAATAACGTCATTTTATTCTTGACATTTTGGTTGGTGTCTAAATTGTTTGCCCGGCATTTATGGTACCAAATAAAAATAAGAAACACGTGGATAATGATGTTTTGATCAAATTTGCTATCTTGAGCCAAAGTGTAAAAAAGTGATATTTGTTTACCTGACTTAAAGTACGGAAAACTGCTATCATGGCAATATTTGCCATCCTGAGCAAAGATACAGAAGAACTGATACTTGATCAACTTTGCTACAATGGGAAAATTATGGGAAACTATACTGTTTTGATCATATCTGCCATCCTGTGCAAAATTGAGAATAAAGTGGTATTTGGCCAAATTTGCCACCCTGAGCAAAACAGTGGCAAACGACTATTTTTATCATATTTGCCACACGAAAAGTTGCAATTGCTCTTGGAAAAAGCGACAGATTTATAACGAAATGAACAACATTTAGAAGCACAGAAATGATGATCTTTCAGTCTCTTAAACTATGAGACTCATAGCGAGATGCCCGACTAGAACAAACCAGGAATCCAACTTTCTTGACCCGACAATCGGTTGTCTAGGACAAAATCACTTCAACTAAACACTTACAAAGCGTTTTCATCCTTGTACACAATATTCTTATAACACGAGCGCCACGACATACCTTAAATCTGTCTGTCAACAGCTTCAGGAAATCACACAATTAACCACGTTCGCGGCACTGATAAAACTATCCACAACCAAACAGACACAATGTTTCCACACTTAATACTGGCGAAATATCATCACATTACTCTCTCTCTCTCTCTCTCTCTCTCTCTCTCTCTCTCTCTCTCTCTCTCTCTCTCAATAGCTTTCGCTTTCTCCACATAAATCGCATGTAAACTTTGCTGACACAGTCGATTTATTCAAGATCATGGATGTAGACGAGCCGTTTTCAAAGGGACACATGGACTCTGCCACTCGTGAGACTGGTTTCTTCATAAGGCTTAATGATGCCCTCCGGAGAACTTTGCTGCAGGCGGCCAAAAAGAAACCTACAAAATTAATCGACTACAGAAAACAACCTCTACCGGGCGCGCTGATTTCAAATGTCATAGTGCTTTATGACAAGGAGAGAATTATAGGAAATTATAGGTAGGGAAGAGCTGTGGGGGGAGGGGGTTATTGAAGATGTAAACAGCATATTAAACACATGTGTTTTGATCTACTGCAGCTTTTAAAGGGATTTTTGTACTGAAAAGATCATTAAAATATAACAAATGAATGGTCAAGTACTGAACAAGCCTCAAATGAGACTGTTGCTAAACATCTCTGGGGGTACCTTTTATCAAATCCAAACAGATATATATTCCCCATTTCTTTAAGCCATTTTGGGATCCCAAGGTCAGACCCAAAATATGGAAAATGCACTTGTACCGCCATATCCTATACTACTTGTTTTGTGTATAATTAATCACCTCCTAATTTCTCGATCTTATCTCCAAGCAAGCGAGACTGAAGGCCGTTGTAAGAGCGTTCTTTTTATATGATAACTAACGTGAAGTATAAATGATAAAAAAAATCAGTGGCTAGCTTAGTGAAGTGCTTTTTGGCTCGCACAAGGCGGACTTGAACAAACCACATGATCTTAGGGTCTTGACAAGAAGACTTTTTTCCGACAACGTTTTTAGAGAAAGCTGTATACAACCAAAGCACAACAGAAATTTTACTTACTTATCTGCTGCACCAGCACCGTGCTTGTATCAGTATCAACATCATTAGTTGCCTCGCATGTGTAATTCCCAAAGTCCTGATCACTGCTCATCAACACAACTACTATGTTTTTCAATCCTATTTCTTGGTGTATAACGTTACCACTCGGGTTTTTCCAAGTCAAGTTTGGCGTCGGGACACCATCTGCCTTACATGTCAATGTCACTGTATATCCAATCCAAGACTGCAGTGTTACAGGAGTGACCGACTCTACTACAGCTGCGTCTATAAATCATAATCATGACGAAACGTGTTACGGCGAAAAAAAAAAAACGTTAAGAAGGAAAAGCCAGTAATAAAGTGCGCACACGATAAAATATGTATACTGATAAATTGAATAAATAGACGACTTTAGTTTACCGCTAAACCTGTTTAGCTTACATATGTAGGTCATTAACCTTACGTTTTCACAGTTAATCTTATGGAGTAAAGCACATGTGGGTATTTCTTGTGAAAAAGTGACAATAACGTAAAACTTTCAACTCCTGAGAAAACAATCCTTTCTACACCAGCATGCGCTATTGATTAGTTTCACTCACATTGTACAGTAATGAAGACATCATGGGTTTTAATGGCAATGCCATTATCAGCTTTGCATCGGTAACCTCCCTCATCCTGCCTACCGACAGTCAGAGGAAACGTAACGCGACTTTCACTAGACAGTCTTGTCCATGTGACATTTGGAGGTGGATTACCATCAGCTGTACAGTTAAGCACCACCTTATCTCTTTCATTTGCTGTCTGGTTATCAGATACCTGTGTGATTATTGGTGGACCTAACAAGTCAATGAAAGGATAGTTAATGAAGATCTGAGGTGGTAGGCAAGGATGTTTTAGGGCAACAGCGTTCATGTTTGAGTAATCACTACCTCGTTTTAAAATAAAGCTATCGAAAAAACGATTATCACCACACTTGTTTTAAACTGAAATAAATAATTCTTTTATTTACCCTGGGCAGTGTTTATAGTACTTATACTACTGGGGCCGAACAAATGACTGAAACAAATAATTGAAAACAAACATAACAGGGTTATGAATCCCAACTGACCAAGGGAAAACAAGCTGGCTATTTAGAAGCATGGTCAAAGATTTTAACTCGGGACTACCATGAACAAATCCAGCTAGCGGTCAGGGCAGGACTTGCAATCGGGGTCTCTGAATTGCAAGTCCAGTGCTCTAACTGCTTGGCTAAGCTGCCTCCTCATTGAAAATGATGAAAGTTTATTATCACAAGTCAGATACAGCACCCGTCAATTACAGCCTTCATGGTTAACTCCATCACAACTGCTCTTAGGTTGTTGTAGCGGTGTTCCTAACATTGGACACAAATTTAAAGAATATTTTGCATTTTAAGGTGTAGCAAACTTATCCTTGCTATATCAAAGTTTCCTGAATTGAAGATTTTTAAGTACTAATTTAAACATTTATTTAATTTTTTAAAAAGGTCCTGAATTTTTCATGAAAAAGGCTTAAAAGATAGGAAAATAAAATAGAACTCTCAAAAGTAGGTTGAGTTTGATCATCCGGGTAAACGTAGTCCTGAATAGGACTGTTGTTGTTGACAATGATCGACGTTTCGACAACCTGTGCGGTAGTCATCTTCAGAGTCAAAGTGAGTTGTATCACGTCAGTTGATGGTATTATACCCTGCTTATTGATCTGATTGGTCAATTACGTCACGATGTTATTGGTCGTCTGTCAGTTCAGCCGTGATGTTATTGGCTAAGAAGACTCGTTATCAATAATTGGTGCGTTTCGATCCGTCTATTGTCACAGTTAAACAGTCCTCTATTGTTAGTCAAATTGTCAGTTCCCCAGTCGTTCTCTCGTAGTTAGTTTTGCTTGATCTCATCAATAAGTCGTTTGTACGGCGCTGGTAACTGTTGGCTACGATTCAGTGGCGTTTGTTCTAAGTTAGTAAACCAGCTTTCTAAAGTAAGACGTTGATAGTAGTCTGTAGAATACGTTATACATGTCGCAGAGTCCCAGTCAATTTGATGTTTCGTCTGTAAATGATGCTCAGCAATGTGATTGTTGACGTTACCATTCCTCGTCGCTCGTTTGTGTTCGGTCAGTTGCGTGCTAAGGTTTCTGCCGGTTTCACCAATGTAAGAAGCCTGGCAGTCGCAGCATTTGATCTTGTATACTGCTCCCTGTCTATCCTCCGGTTTGTCTTTGTCCTTGATATTAGTTAGCAGGCGTCGTAAAGTGGTTATCGGTTTGTGTGCAACTCATATATTGTAAGGTTGTAATATACGTGCAATAGTTTCAGAGGTGCCTCTGACGTACGGTAAAGTCGCTGTGGTAACAGGCCCAGAGTTGACGTTCGTCTGAGTGTTGGAATCAGTGTTACTGTGAGTGTTCCGTTTAACAAAGTCCGTGTTGTAATTGTTCTTACTAAAAACGTTAAGATAATCAATCTCGTCTTTTAGGCTGTCAGGTGAGTCGCAAACTAGTTGCGCTCGTCTCGTCAAAGTCCTGATAGTAGTAGCCTTGTGAGAGGTCGGGTTGTACGAAGACTGGTCTACTAATGGGTCGATATTTGTCGGTATTCTGTAAATAGCCGTTTGTAGTTTGTTGTTGTCGCGAGTGACCAAGCAGTCTAGGAAAGGTATCTTACCATTTTCTTCGATCTCCTTGGTGAACTGTATGTCCGTGTTCTGTCTGTTAAGGTGTTCGTGAAAATCGTCGATCCCGTCTTTGTGTACGGTGGTGAATGTGTCGTCAACGCAACGTAACCAAAGAGGTATAGTTCGCGTGTGGGTAGCTAGGGCTTGTTCCTCGGTGTTTTGCATGACAATTTCTGCTACAACAACAGAAACTGGAGAGCCCATAGCTGTACCGTGTAGCTGTTTGTTGTGTTTCGCGTTGTACTAAAAGTAAGTCGAAATCAAACAGGGGTTGAGTAGGCTCATGATGTCGTCTGTAGGTAGTGGTAGTTCAACAGTAGAGTTCTTCATAGCGTTCTCAGTACAGTCTAGAGCCAGTTGAAGTGGAATACTGGTGAACAGTAAATTCACGTCAAAGGACAGTAGTTTGTGGTCGTCCGGTATCTGTATTGTCTTAATGGCGTCAATGAAGTTCTCAGTAGACTGTAGTTTATGTCTAGATTTGTCAGTGAGAGGTTTCCGCATTTAGACAGTTGGTAGGTTGGGGACCCACAGAAAGAAACTATGGGCCGCATAGGTATGTTCGGTTTGTGTAGTTTTGGTAGTCCATACAGCTTGGGTGGCTGCGGAACACTACACCTCAGTCTGTTGTAGCGTCGAAAGTCGATCTTGTCGGTTTTCTTCAGTGCAAGCAGTTTGTGGTTAAGTTTGCGTTGCAGTGCGGGTGTTGGGTCTCATTTAAGTACTTCGTACGTCTGTTTGTCGTTAACAAGCGAGTCCATTTTGTCGTTCTAGTCTGTCTTGATCATAACAACAGTCACCCGTTCCTTGTCTGCGGGCAGTATGACTATGTTCTCGTCTGTTTTCAGTCGTTTAAGTGCTCTCTCTTCGTCAGGAGTCAAGTTACTGTTCGGTAATGAGACTGTAAATTCGGTAATGAGATTGTAAAGTAGACGTCACTCTACTTCTGATGTTATCCTTGGCCGATTCTGATAGCTCGTGTTGGCGAGACAGAACGGTCTCAATGCTAGATACAATAGCCTCAGTAGGTATTTGCTTGGGAGTCACTGAGTGTTTAAGTCCGTAAGAAAGTACTTGTGTTTCGGTCTCGTCTAAGGGACGGGAAGAAATATTCCTGACTCAGTTTGCGTCGGGTTTACGTCGTTTACGTTTTTTGTCTTGCAGTCGTGTCAGTTTTAGTTTGCTTACTAATGTCAAGGACAAAGACAAACCGGAGGACAGACAGGAAGCAGTATACAATATCAAATGCTGCGACTACCAGGCGTCTTACATTGGTGAAACCGGCAGAAACCTTAGCACGCAACTGACCGAACACAAACGAGCGACGAGGAATGGTGACGTCAATAATCACATTGCTGAGCATCATTTACAGACGAAACATCAAATTGACTGGGATTCTGCGACATGTATAACGTATTCTACAGACTACTATCAAAGTCTTACTTTAGAAAGCTGGTTTACTAACTTAGAACAAACGCCACTGAATAGTAGCCAACAGTTACTAGCGCCGTACAAACGCCTTATTGATGAGATCAAGCAAAACTAACTACGAGAGAACGACTGGAGAACTGACAATTTGACTAACAATAGACGACTGTTTAGCTGTGACAATAGACGGATCGAAACGCACCAGTTACTGATTACGAGTCTTCATAGCCAATAACATCACGGCTGAACTGACAGACGACCAATAACATCGTGACGTAATTGACCAATCAGATCAATAAGCAGGGTATAATACCATCAACTGACGTGATACAACTCACTTTGACTCTGAAAGATGACTACCGCACAGGTTGTCGAAACGTCAATCACTGTCAACAACAACAGTCCTCCTATTCAGGACTACGTTAACCCGGACGATCAAACTCAACCTACTTTTGAAACAACAATATCAACTTATCACTTTTATTGACAAATATAATATTCTCTACGACAAACAATTTGGTTTTAGGAGAAATCATTCCACTCTACATGCAACTCTCTTAATTACAGACAAAATTCAAAGAGCAATTGAAGATGGCCTATTTTCATGTGGTATTTTTCTTGATTTTTCTAAAGCCTTTGATACTGTTGACCATAGCATATTACTAAAAAAATTAACCCATTATGGAATCCGTGGTATTGCTAATGACTGGTTTGCTTCCTATTTAGACAATAGGAGGCAGTATGTTACAATAGGTAGTACTAAATCAGATGACACCCTCATCACTCATGGTGTCCCACAAGGTTCTGTGTTAGGCCCTCTTCTATTCCTCCTGTACATTAATGGTTTCAGTAAGTGCAGTAATTTGTTTGACTTTCACATTTTTGCAGACGATACAAATCTGTTTTACTCTAATTCTAATTTAGCTGAACTTGAGTCAGTTGTTAATTATAATCTGAAAATGGTATCTGACTGGCTTATGGCTAATAAGGTTTCCTTAAATATTGATGAGACAAATTTCATTATTTTTCACCCCCCCCCCCCCCCCCCCTCAAAAGGTTAAGGGTCACATAGTCAAATTAATAATTTCTAACAGGGAGATTATGCAGGAGAAATTCATAAAGTATTTGGGTGTCCTGATTGATTCACATCTCAGTTGGAAGTATCACATCTTACATATTTCTAAAAAGATTAAGCGATGTATTGGGATACTCTCTAAAATCAGGCACTCTGTGACCAATCAGGTCCTTATACAGTTGTATTACTCACTAATTTATCCCTTCTTGAATTATAGTTTAATAACATGGGGGAATACATATCAAACAACTCTTTTACCTCTTATCATCTTACAAAAAAAAAGCAGTCAGAATAATGACATTCTCGGAATATAATTCCCATTCTACTCCACTCTTTCACAACTTAAAAATACTTAAAGTAAGTGACTTAATATATTTGTATACTGCTTTATTTATGTACGACTATTACTCTAACAGACTGCCATTAATTTTTGATAATTTCTTTAAGAGTATCAACAAAGTGCATCAATATCAAACCAGACTGGTGAGTAAGATTTCATACTATCTGCCAAAAGCAAGGACTAATTACGGCAAATTTAACATTCGTTTTTTCGGTGCTAAAGTTTGGAATTCCATTGATGACTCACTTAAATCTAAGAGTCGTGCTTGCTTCAAAAATCTCTTAAAAGAATTGATTATATCCAACTACTAACTGGTACATTGATGTACTTTATTTCATCTTTCTGCGTGCACATCCACTTTTCTTTTTTGTGTGTGTTCTCTGTGCGTGTGTGTGTGTATCTTTTATACTCTGTAACTTTATTGCAATACTTTTTCCGCTTGGCCCAGCCACTTAGCTCGATTAGCCTTAGCTATTTCTAAGTGGCTGTGCTCATTTTTTTATTGTTAATTTTTCTCTTTGCATGTATTTATCTACTGTAAACTTTTCTGGGCATGAAATAAAAGATTGTTGTTGTTGTTGTTGTTGTATCAATAATAATAATAATTAGAGTGTATTGAATGCATTTTGCAACGCGTCAAAGCGTTTACAATAATTGAAAAGCTACCATAGCCTTAGATTGTGTAATTATAAATATTAAATAAACATGAAAGACTTTACTAGTGGCAATAAAAATCGAAATATATAATTAATAAGTGGTGAAAAACAAAGAAATCGTCAGATACTAAATATGCAAAGTTCAATAAGGAATAGTTACTAATAAAAAGGGAAGATTTTCTCTTTTAGAAAAGAAAAAACCTGCACTACCTTATGAAACAATAATATATTTAGAAATACATGTAACCATGGTTACCTTCAACAACCAGACGTACATGATCATTCTGATCAGAATCCTGGGGCCTGCTACTTCTTAAAATGCAGAGATAGGTGTTGGCATCATTTTTGTTGACGGCATGAAATGCAAAGACCACTTGTCCAGAAATCCAATGTCCAGTAAGTCGTCCATCGTATCCTGACTTATGAAATGTTTTCGTGCCATCACTGCTCAGAGACAAGATTTTTCCATCTGGTGTAAAGGCATCTCCATCACTTTTCTTTATCCCCCACTCAACTGAAATCGCAACACCTGAAAATGTCCATGTAAAGTTGAAGGGCAAACCATCTCTACCCTTTAACGTTTGTCCTAAATATGGTCTTGTGAATTTTAAAACAGCTAAAACAGAAATAAGAAAATAAAAGTAACAATTTTAATGAAAACAATCAAACAGAAAGAAAAAAAACTACAGCTAGGAGAGCCTAAAGTGGCATATAATTATTATGCTAAATAATCCACTGGCCTACTACCTAAAGAATGCAAACACACACTACAGTACAATCATAAATGATCCAAGACTATCTTTGAGAAGGATTTCCTATGCTACTTTTTTTGGAAGCAGTATCAAGGTGACCAGATCTGAAAAGGTATGATGACACCGACAAACACTTTGCTTTGTTTATGCCTACATCCATCCTGAACTCGACCCATGTAAGGGAAACCAAGACAGTCTTGGGTTCTGCATTCCATGCCATGGATTCCAGATATTTCTAGGAACTGGATTCCAGAGAAACTTGGAGTTTGGATTCCAATGTTAAGTGGGATTCCAGATTCCTTGAGCTGTATTCCAGATTCCAAAGCCCAGGACTCCGCAATCCACAAGCAAAAATTTCTCGGATTCTGGAATAAGGATTCTCTTACATGGGGCAATTTAACACATGATGAAGCCCTATTCGTCTGCCTGGGAGGCTAACCACTTAGAATACATGTACCATTACTATGTACATCTTCATTTTCAGTATGTAGGCAAAAAAGAACAATAATGCAAAAGGCATTGCAGAGGGTTGTACCTTTGTGCAAATTTACAAAGCACACTGATCATGCATGGATTAATGAGCAAGAAATGCAAGCCATAAATATTACTTTCGTTTTCATCCTGTCGGTTTGGTTGGGTTCCGCAGTTGCATAGCAACAAAACAAGACAACAAACTTTGCCTGGTTGTTTTTGCGGCTGTTTTAGTGGTCAAAATGCTTTTCGTAGTGCTTTTCGTACTTAAAAGAGAGAATAGAAGTGATATGGATGACTATAGCTTACATGTAATTACTGCAGCTGTAGCTCGGAGTTGGTCTTTAATACTTAGCAGACAAGTTTTATAAGGAGCTCTTTTGAGCATAATTTAGGTATTCTATCTTTAAATAACGTATTCTGAGATGAATTTAGTCAGCTGATTTAGTTCAGCTATAAAACTGCAGCTTTTCTAATTTAGCTGATGATTGTTGCTATAAACCAAACTATGTCTTGGTCTGAGCACATTGAAAATATCAGTACAAAGATCAATCAGAGGATTGGAATGATAAAGAGAATACGACATCTTTTGTCTTTACATGCTAAGCTAACACTATTTAAGGTAATTTCCTTGTTTTGCACTGCGCACCCTCTACTGCGCATAACATTGCGACATCCAAGATGGCGGCGGTTCTTCCCACTAGCTCGAAAAGAACAAACAAGGGCCGCTTTTACAGAGCTAAAGCTTTTATTTGGAATAACAATGCCGCAGATCGGCTGACAGCTTCCTGGTTTGCTATCGAAAAAAAAAAAAAGCGAAAGAAATGTGCGTGATCCTAAGTCTGAAGTGGTTTTTCACTTCGCGGCCGTCGAGTTGTGGAATTATTAAAATGACCTGGCTGAGGCTTTGGATTATGGGGGCTGTGAAGCCTGTGGGACAGCTCTACGGCTCTCCAACTGCATTAACGAGCCAGTATCTGGCCTGGGATCGCTACTGTACATACGTTGTTCAAACTCCGAGAGTGGAAAGATGAATATTTCTAGAACAAATAAGACCCACCGTACAGGCACCAGAACCACGCGAGGTAGACCAATCTTTCATGTAAACACGAAGTTTACTGCTGAATTCACATTTTGCTGTGTATAGAAACCAAGCAAGCGAACTTATGAAGAATATAAATCAACAGTCTTTTCTTCAAGTTTCTTTGGCAAGCATAATTGTGCAAAAGCAAAAAAATCGAACCCTAGGTCACTGGAATTAAACAGAACGCCGGCGCTACAAAATAGTCCAAAATAAAGATTCATAACTACAAAATCTCATGAAATCTTGACTTACCTCATTCCTTGGTATTTAAAGTATTCTTTTCAAGTTTGAGTTTCTGTGTTGGCGATATCAAACACATAAATACAACCGAAAACAAGCTTGATCTCGAGTGCATACTTCGAACACGATGGGCTTTATTTTGTATCTCGCCCCAGTCCCCGCTGCGCAAATTTTCCATCCTGACTGCGTTCTCAAAACCATGTCCACCTTTTACAGCAGTTTGTGAGGAAACAAGCACAGTAACCCCCGATTTTTTTCCCAGGTCTTTGCTAAGAACAGTCTAATAGAGAACATATTTGAAGAAGAAAAAGTTTGATAGTAGAACATTATTTTTTGGGGGGGAAATAGTTTCGTATTTGATGTATTTGGGTCAAGGCGAGGACTTCAAGCTTTCCACGGAACTGCCCGAAAAAAAGCAATATCCCCACAACCAGGCAATCAAAAACGAATAAAATGGAGCAATATTGGTTATTTGAATAAAAAAAAGCTTTATGTTTAAGATAAAATTTTGTGTTTCAAGTAACAGATTTAATTCTGTAAGAAGGGGATTCGATTTTTTAACGCGCAACCGGTAAAAATACCCCAGTTTAAGAGACTGCTGACGCGTAAACAAGCACGGTGACCCCATCTTTTTATTGCATTTTTTTAATGTTCATATCATGAATGTTGATTATGCCAAGTTTCCAAAAAAGTTTGATAGTAGAACAATTTCAAGGGAATTACCTTAAGAGCGCATGTCAGTAAATATCGACCTGAGATCTACAAAAGTGAAAAATCGAAAATTTTCAAAAAATTCACAAACTAGCACTAGGTAAGCTATTAGCATAAATGTAATTTTTACCTCGATCCGATAATTATTTTCGACGTACGGGGGGGTATTGGTTTCGCGGCTCTCGGACTTTGTGCGTCGATCGCTCAGAGATCAGTTTTCATTCAGCTTTGCGTTCTTCGACTGATCACCACCGAAGGACCTGGAAGTTAAATGTGTAGCCTTCGAACTTGTCAATATGCGTTCCGGCAAAAATTGCCTGAGGCTAGATTTGTTGGACTGTGAAGACATTTTGCTGTGTTGTAGTGGAGGCAATGACTTGGTTTTCTTCGGACTGATCGGATGTACCTGGCTCATGATTCAGGATAGCAGACATTTCTCGCTGTCGCTTAAGAGATGCTGAATGATAGCTGTCAAGGCCTTTCAATTTTTTGTGACTGCTTAGCTGTGCAACGAAGTTTGGCTGAACGACTACTTCGAGAACCAGACTTGGAGAACTCGTTATCCTTAAGAATGTTAATCAGACTTCCTTTTTCAAACAAGAAGCGTTGAAAAGTTCGCTGGAAGCCGCTTAAAGTACCCGGCTCGTACTCAGTGCCATTTTGTTTCCGAACAGAGATGAAAAATTGGGAAAAAAGAAGGTCGAGCTCATTGGCAGGTATGTTTTCAATTGCTCTAGTCTCTTTCAGTGACTCACAAAATTTCTTCTATGCGTTTAAATCGCTCTTAGTGTTGTATTTAGTGTTTTTTTTTATTTCTGCTCCTGCAAAAATTCCCAATTTCGACTTCAGCTTCCTCGGTAGGACTCAAATTTGCTACCGTTTGCTCGTTTTCCTTACCTGGTTCCTCGTGAAGGTCCACTGATTCTTCGATTTAGTAGCGGAGCTCCAAGCGCGGCGCGAAGCGACGCGCGTGGACGGAGCCTCATACCTAAGTAAATCTACCCGTCCCAGAAAATTTGGTAATCACGTGACCGTACACCGAGCGAGCGACCGCGAGCGAACGTTCGTTCGCACCACAGGAAAACCAATGTTTACTCTCACACTTTCTAGCTAGTTTGGGATCCCAAGAGAAAACTAATTGCACATCAACGTTTTGATCAATTGACAGCTATCAAAACAGGGTATCCGCTGACCAGTATCACCTGACCGTACCGCGGGCTCAAGTGTCGAACCTTCAAGGTCGAGTATTTTTTGAAGTTATCCGCTGACAAATTACCAATTTCTAATGATCGCAGGCTCAAGTTTTTTTTTTCCAATGATTCATATCAAATATATTGTTTATGTCGGCTTAATTTTGCGACAATCGGAACCAACAGAGTTTATGAGATTTTTTCACCCAAAGCTGGGTATATTTGTGTATAGGCATAAAGGAAGTGGTATAATTATCGACAATATTTTCAAACCAGTGAGGAGAATTGCATCACATTTGCCAAACCAGTAAGTAAAAAAGCACTACAATCTGGTATTTCCCACGCTGGCGATAAGTTGGGTAAAAAAGCCGCTGAAAAGAGTGGTAATTTTATTATGAAAAAGCTGGCAGGTAAATTCAATAGACCATCCAAATCATCCAAGCCTTCATCACAATCAGAATCAACAGATGTGATACTAAACAGATTAAAATCAGGATCTGGAATGAGGCGTAAAATAGTGTAACTTAATAATATAAATGGCTTTTAGAACAAGTGATTATTTGTAAAGAAATGAAAAGGTGAGATATCAACTGGATGATGTCATCAGGGCACCTGGAGAAAATTTAATGGAGTATTCTGATGATTACAGCAGATCAGTTGCTAAAAATAGTCTATGGTATTTGGATACTGACAATACAACAGCAAACACGAATACAGGATTTCAAGCAACAAAACTATTAACACAGCCAGCCAATGATGGTGCTTTGAACGCTGGAGGAAAATATGTCAGTGCTATCATTCCACTCAGCAGATACTCGTTTTTCGAAAACTAAATGAAAAAATGTTAGTTCCGATGCAGCTCCAGTTTGATGTAGAATTGAATCATGATGATGAACTTATTCATAAGGCTAATGCTGCAAATGATGGTCGTGTCGTCATCAAAAGATTCCTTCTATGGATTCCAAAATTAACTCCAAAAGACAGCCTGTATGATAAATTTGTCACGTCATTCCTAAAAGAGACCCAGTGGACATACATGAGAGAGATGTATGAGGTGTCGGCCATTACTAGAGCAAGTGGATTTCTCCAAATATCTGCTAGCATCAATAATGTCAAACATATTTTCATTTATCTCAAAAAGAGCTACAAAAATGCAAAAGGAAGCCGACATGCTGAAACAACTCCTTAAAAGATGGACACGTTCTCATTAGACGCAGCATCTCTTAGGAACTGTCAATTAGAATATGGCAATGGCGTCTTTTATCCAGAAACTGAGTATGATAGTGAGAGTAAGGTGAGAATATTCAACGATCTTATGGCTTACGCTATGAGAGCGATTACAATACTGGCACACAATTGAATCTAGCAAATTACAACAGCCTGTTTCCATAGACTTATTTTGATCTAAATTTCCAAACAGAGCAAGTAACAAGAGATTCCAAGCAATTAATATCTAGATACAGATTATCAGCCAATTCCACACAAAATTTCGCTGTACATGCTGTTGTTCTCTATAAAGAAATACTGAAGATTAACAAGATTGGTAATGAGTTGGTTCTTGTGTAAATACGAATATCATCTAACATATACTATATACAAGTTATGACGCAGCTTTATGAGATAAAAGTAAAACTATCAGGAAACCAAAAAAGGAATCTTTGTCGGGCTTTTCACCAGAGAGAGACAATTGTTCTTAGCCTGGCAAACAACGCGCTTTCCGGAAGTGATACACTATTGTGAAGAGGTTGAACAAAAATCGCCGGCTTAACAAAGGCATGGATATTAAACTAGCCAAGACTAATATCAGAAAACAAGTGGGAGGTAGCCTATTAGCATCCATCTTATCAATGGGTCTTCCGTTGGCTATAAAGCTGGAAAAGAAAATAAGTGGTATGGGAGCCCCTCGTGCTGGAAGATATATATACAAGATGGCCATGGAGCCCCTCGATTTGGTGTGTATCAACCACCTCCGCTTTTTATTGAAACATGGGAACAGATGCGGCGTGGCGGAGGTAAAAATACTGTAAGACCCAAATTCCATAAGAATATCCCAATGAGTAATCATGATCTGTTGGATTGGTGTAGATATTTGAATATACCAATAAAAAGTGTATTAGCAAGAGGCCAGACAGTTCCTCAAAACCACCAGCAATCCCTCTTTATTTGTAACCTAGAGCCATTTATATGATTGGCTCGCATTGGGTTTCAACCTACGTTAAGGATCGTGTAATAAACTGCTTTGACAGTTTTGGGATGCCTCCTTTCCAAGAGATAGTAAATCATGCTGGAAGTAAGAATCTGACACTCCTACATCAGGACAATCAGATACAGTCTATAAAGACAACAACATGTGGATATTTTTGCTTGTACTTTCTGAGTGAAATGAAAAAGAGCACATCATATTATGATCTACTAGGAGCATGTGATCAGTACGCACGATACCATTAAGAACGAGGAGTTCATAGAGAAGTATTTCAAAATAGTATAACAATATATATATGACTGGATTTGATAAAAGGTGCCTCCAGAAATTTCAAGTGCGTTTTAACAATCTGACCCTTGAGGTCGATAAAGACCAGTTGAAAGGCGCTAGTTAGGGCTTAAAAAGGACAAATTAATCGCTGGCAACACACGAAAAGTTGCTCTTGGCAAAAGCGGCAGATTTGTAACGAAATGAACAACATTTAAAAGCACAGAAATAATAACCTTTCAGTCTCTTAAACTATGAGGCTCATAGCAAGATGCCCGACTAAAACAGACCTAGAATTCACCTTTCTTGACCCCAAAATCGGTTGTCTAAGACAAAATCACTTCAACTAAACACTTACAAAGCGTTTTCATGCTTGTGCACAATATTCGTATAACACGAGCGCCACCACATACCTGAAATCTGTCTGTCAACAACTTCAGGAAATCACACAATTAACCACGTTCACGGCACTGATAAAACTATCCACAACCAACCAGACAATGTTTCCACACTTAATACTGGCGAAATATCATCAAATTACTCTCTCTCAATAACTCTTGCTTTCTCCACATAAATCATCACATTTAAACTTTGCTGACACAGTCGATTTATTCAAGATCCCGGATGTAGACGAGCCGTTTTGAAAGGGACACATGGACGCCGGCCTTCAAAACAATTTTTTACTAAGTCTCTGGCCTGGTCAGAAATCAGCATCAATTTTGCTCTCGCCGAATAGTTTTGACTCCTAAAAGCTACTTTTTGAGGCCAGAGACTCCTCACCGCCCACATCAAAGCTCGCAATATGATGCCTTTCCGTCTCAGGCCCGAGATCATTGTTTCACCCGTTTAGCCAAAATGAGACGAAATACGTTAACATATTGGACGACAGCAGACTTTGCCAATCGTGAGACTTGTTCCTTCATAAGGCTTAATGATGCCTTCTGGAAAACTTTGCTGCAGGAGGCCAAAAAGAAAACTAGAAAATTAACCGACCACGGAAAACAACTTCTACCGCTCGTGCTGATTTCAAATGTCATAGTGTTTTATGACAAGGAGAGAATTATGGGAAATGATAGGTAGGGGAGAGCTGCGGGGGGGGGAGGGGGTGGGGAAGATGTAAACAGAATGTTAAACACATGTTTTTTTTTATCTAATGCAGCTTGTAAGGGGAGTTTTCTACTGAAAAGATCACTAAAAGAAAAAAAAGAATGGTCAAGTACTGAACAAGCCTCAAATGAGACTGTAGCTAAAAATTTCTGGAGGGACCTTTTATCAAATCCAGTCAGATATACAAACGGTGAAATCTTATTTTGTGAAACAGAAAAAAAAAACAGACAGAATGCGTGCAAGGCAGTGAAACCACTGTTAGAGCAAAGAATGGCCGTCTGATGAGGAAATTTAAATGTGGGATAACTAAAACAAAATTCATCAGAGGACAAACAGGCGGTCTTAGTTGGATGGGCAAACAAATGACCAAAAAAGCCAAGAAAGATCCAGTAGGATATCTTCTGGGCAAAATCACCCAACTACGTGGAAACAAATATTGAAACAAAAATATGGCATTGTTGTTGATGACCATTTTTGGGAAAACAACCCAGTACAATAAAAAAGATACAATAACTCAGCCGACTCTTTGAAAAATGCAATTAAACAAGCATTCGGAACAAAAGGAGGGGCTATAGACATTCATAAGCAAATTCAAAAATTACCAAAACCAAAGGGTGGATGGACATTGCCAGAGCATAAATATACAGGCCCGTATAACGACTTGGACAACAAAGTACTATGTGACCCAGAAACGGGCGAAATATTAGAAATTTATGATCCTCCAACTGGAAGGACAGGTGCTGTAGCCATGCAACATGATGTCGATTACAGTGTGGGTGGTGATAATAATATATAGATTTAGCCAGGGCTAAAAGCGAAGCTCCCATTAATAAACTTATTATTTAAATCAAACAAATAATAAACTTGTAATCCAAAAATCAGTTAACTTAAGGGGAAATTCATATGGGAAAGGCTAAGTGATTTTAGAGTGAAACATCTTACATCGAGTTGATAGCCATATAAAACACCCAAAAATAGCAATCATCTTCGATCACATTCAAGAACCGTAATGGCTCTTGATCACAGTGGATTATACCTGGAAAACAAATTCTTGGAAAACAAATCAGGCCGAATTTTTTGCTTTCGACAAGTTTACTTTATAAAATCTTGCCAACAAATCCGGGGATATGTAAACCAACCTTTTATACTTTTTACACATCACATACGTACATCTGAGGTGAAACAGTACTATTTATCATACACACCTCGAGCGCCAAATTTGCAGTGAACATTAAAAGAGTTACGCTTCTACATAAATAATTGATTGTTTGTTTAAGGGTTTTATAACGATGTGTAATCTTGGAAAGCGTTTGACACGCGCGGCAAAAAGATAACTCCTGCAAGCGATGTTCATGAACGACTGAAAACAAACAGCACACCGATTTAAATTGCAAGAGAGACTACTAACAATCACTAAAAGAAATATAATTCGGTTAAACATTTACAGAGACAACAATTTTCATTCACGAAGATAAGTATTAAAGCGTTTCGAAAAATCCTGTGTCTTAAAGCTTAATAAGTTTATGTTTTAAGCCGGCCTCGCGGTGTTAGCTTTTCTCAAAGATGAACTCGACCAAAGAAAATGGCTCAAAGTTTTCTTTCTACAGCCAAATTTATAACTAAATATTCTTCGGAACGTTTTCTTTCTATTTGCGGTGAGAAAATATATCTAAAGGCTTTTTAAAGTTCTGTAAGCCTATATCAAACCTGATATTAGGTCGGTTCATTGTCCCAAATCTTACAAACGTACATAAACTTGCCGCATAAATTGTGCTCGACTACATGAAATTAGATATAAAAAACAAACATCAAATGCAATCATTACTCAGGCTTACCTTTCGAGATGCAGCTCCTAAAAGCTATCAAGTAACGCGAGAATCGCTTGAGAATTTTGAATCCTCTTTAATACGCATCAAGCAAGGTGAAAAACGAAAACGATGCCATCCGAAATCGGATTTCCGACTTTGACAAGCGACGCATCTCTCAACCAAAAAATCAATGAACAAACTAGCCATGAATAACAGACTTGATAGCAGCTGTATTTCATTTTGTACATCCAGTGGAAAAAGACAGTTAAAAACATCACAAGTTGACACAAAACTCTGTCAGCTTCAGCTGTCAAAGTAAACAAGTTTCAAGATGCTGCATAAATTTTCCGCATGAACTCACCCGTCAAATTTTGACCAATCAGAGCATAAAAATTGGGCGTAGAGCGTGACCAACGCCTGACCTAGGTAAGAAAAGGTCTTCGCCGCCTAAATTTTTAAATAACTTGCTGAATTTTCGCGTCCATGGTTAGTTTGAAATCAAACTCTTAACAGTGCGGGGCCATCATGATATGAACACAGCATATTTCATATAAATTTAAAAAAATACCTTGTTTTAACAGCTGTCAATTGATCACAACATTGATGTGCAATATCAGTCTTCCTGTGCTCCAAACTAGCTAGAAAGTGTGAGATTGAACATTGGTTGACCTGTGGTGCGGACGGACGGGCGGGCGGTGTACGGTCACGTGATTACCAAATTTTCTGGGATGGGTAGATTACTTTAGCTATAGCTTCGCGCGTGCGTGGGAGCTCCGCTAAAAAGTGTAAACATGAGGCCGATCGTAAAATGGTCAAATCGCTTGACGCCATTCCCTATAATGAAAGGCAGTGGGGTCGCTGGCTGGCTAGAAATATATTCAACGCAAAACAGTATCTCGGACTTGGTTAAAAGGGGAAAAGCCGTCGAGTGAAGTAAACTGGCAACAGCAATTAGCAGATGAATTGCATAAGCCCATAAAACGCAACTTTACTCGGCGGCGCGTTATTATAAATGGTATTGACAATATTTGGTGCTCTGACCTGGTTAAAATTCAACAGTTCAGCAAATGGAACAAGGGTTACAGAATGATGTCTGCTGATGGTATTAGACCTGTTCTCCAAATATGGCTGGATTGTCCCGTTGAAGAATAAGAACGGAGAAACTGTTACAGAAGCCTTCAAAGCTATCTTCAAAGAGGGCCGTAAACCACAATATCTTTGGACTGATAAAGGGAAAGAGTATCATAACAAACAATATGTGAAGGAGCTGTTAGAAAAGAATGGCGTAACACTATTCTCAACCGAGAATGAAGAAAAATCTAGTGTGTGTGAAAGATGGAACCGTACAATTAAAATCAAGATGTGGAAGCAGTTTACTGTCCAGGGTAATACCGTATATTTAGACATACTACCAAAAATACTGAGCCAGTATAATAACACCAAACACAGCTCCATTAAGATGACACCTGTAGAAGCCAGTAAAAAGAAAAATGAATTTCAAACTGCTGTGTATTTCAATCTATATGGCAATATGGAGCAATTGTCATCCAAGCCTAAATTCAAGGCTGGCGATAAAGTCAGGATAAGCAAGTATATGATAAAGGTGTTTGACAAAGGCTATACACCTAATTGGACTGAAGAGATATTCCTGGTCGATAAAATCCAATTTACAAACCCAATTACATACAGATGAAAGGACCTCAACAACTAGGACATACAAGGCAGCTTTTATGAACCGGAATTACTGAAGGCAACACAAGATATATTCCGTATCGATAAAGTCATTCGGAGGGATTATAAGAAGAAACAAGCTCTTGTGAAATGGTTGGGCAAAAGCGATGACTTTAATTCTTGGATTCCACTGAGCAGTTTACAAGATTTATCTAACTAATAGTTTATGTGGACGATCATATAAGAAAGTTGGATATTAAGATCCGGAATAAGGAAACTGAGCTCAATGGACTATTCACTAAAATCCAAAAATTGGAAGAAGAGATTGCCGCACTATATCACAAAAAATTGATATCCAAAAAGCTGGAAACAGCGGAGATATCATTAACAGGCGTCCTAAATGTGATTTTTGAAACGGAGGAAGAAGAATACAAAAAGCTCTGTGGGCGCCGCCGTAACTGCTGAGGTAGCTGATATTCTTCAGGACGGTCACGCCTCAGCTACAAACAGGGGAGGCGCTCCCACTATTTTAAACGACTCTCGGCCACAGAGCACCTTTACGAGCATCTCTGTGCCTCTTAGCTCTAAGGTTAGTGGTAAATTGAAAGCCAAAATATTCGCGAACGAATATGTAGATTTTGGGGCTTTACTTTCTTCTTCCCCTAACAACGAAGGGAAATATTCACTTTCCATGGCCCCTTCAGAGGGGTCATCTAGTCGACCCCAAATCACCCTCGAACCGTTACAAAATGAGAAACGCATTCAGTCTGTTCAGCAATGGGTCTCTGCCTTTAATATGTTTGTTTCCGTTTATTCTGAGAAATTTACTGCAGAGACCCCACGGTTAATGAAATACTGTGAAGTTGTAAGGGATTTAGCTAAAAAAGCTGGGGACTGGATTTGGTACGACGAGCAGTTCCGCTATTTACGGCAAACCGCCCCGGAGAAATACCCCTGGGATCAAATTCACTGGGAGTTGTGGATACGAGCGTCCAGTAGTTTTCGCAAGACACAACCGCTCACCAACAAACAATCGCAACCGAACCTCTCTCGTTTTCGTTCGCCATTTTTTCCAAAAGGAACTTGTTGGGCCTTTCAAGCTGGAAATCACTGCGCGGGATGTCAGTTCACCCATGAGCAAAACACCCAGGTAGTCAATGTTCCTCCCCGTCTGCACAAAACTGACCCAATTTCGGTTCGAAAGGCCCACGAGAAGAAACTCAAATACAGAGTCCTTCACAGCCCGCCGGTAACCGCGGTAAACGTGGAACGCCTTGACTTTTTGTTTCACAGTTATAATCCTCCCTTAACACAATATCTTATCGAGGGTTTTGGTTTGGGTTTTCGTATCAATTTTGTTGGTGAACGGTGTGTCATGGATTCTCCTAACCTAAAGAGTGCTTTGGAGCGTCCCGTAGTTACCAGTGCTAAGTTACAGAAGGAATGAGATGCGGGGAGGATAGTTGGCCCTTTTGCTACACCCCCCTTTTCGAATTTCCCGTACCTCTCCCATAGGTCTTGTTCCAAAAAAAGATCCTTCCGAATTTCGCCTCTTCCACCACTTATCCTATCCACGGGGCACCTCTGTGAATGACTTTATTCCAGACCATTGTTCCACCGTAAAATACGCTTCGGTCGGAGATGCGACGAAGTCTATACAGCGATTACGGAGAGGTTGTTTTATGGCCAAAACTGATGTGAAGTCTGCTCTTCGCATCATTCCTATCCATCCCGCTGACTATCCCTTATTGGGCATACGCTGGAACAATATGTATTACTTCGACCGGGCTCTTGCCATGGGGTTGTCTAGTTCTTGTGCTATATTTGAATTCTTTAGCACCGCCCTTGAATGGGTATCCCTGAACCTTTTCGATGCTTCCGCAGTTTTACACATCTTGGACGATTTTCTGTTTATTGCCAAAACTAAAGTACAATGGGTACGTGATTTACAGAATTTTATTCTCATGTGTGATTATCTGGGTGCTCCCCTTGCGCCCGAAAAAACCGTCGGCCCTGACACAGTTTTACAGTTTGCGGGAATAACACTCGACTCAGTACTCTTTGAGGCCCGCTTACCCGAAGACAAGCTTGGAAAATGTCGCATGATGTTACACAACTTTTATACGCGTCGTACAGTTACACTGAAAGAACTTCAGTCCTTGATAGGTTTATTGAATTTCACCTGCACTGTGGTCGCCCCGGGGCGCGCTTTTCTCCGCCGCTTGATTGATCTCACGAAAGGCATTCAAAAGCCGCATCACCATATTCGTCTATCGAAGGGTGCCAAATCGGACATCTTAATTTGGTAAATCATTTTTTTTCAATGATATATGGGAAACCTCACACACCCTTCACCTTTATACTGATGCGGCGGGTTCAATTGGCTTCGGCGCGGTCTTTGCTTGTCATTGGCTACACGGTATTTGGCCCGAGATGTGGAAAACCTTCAACATAGCGTTTTTAGAACTTTTTCCCATTGTCCTTGCAGTTCATATTTGGGAGTCTCTTATGGCTAATAAGCGTATCATTTTTTTCTCTGATAATGCAGCTGTTGTGGATATCGTAAATAAGCAGACATCTAGACATAAAGATATCATGGTCCTTTTAAGGGATTTAGTGTTAAGTTGCCTTAGGCACAATATCCTTTTTCAAGCACGTCATATTCCCGGATTACAAAACTCAAGTGCAGATTACCCTTCCCTTTCTCAGGTAGCGAACTTCAAGGACATCTTCCCGGAAGCCGAGGAATCTCCCACTCAGATACCGGAGAACCTAATGCCGAAGAATTGGGTGCTAACTTGAGAACTCTTTTAAGTTCCTCTTTAACAGCAGGCTCCCGGCGCTCGTATCAGCGTGCGTGGATTATTTTTCGCCAATTTTGTCGCCAATTTTACGGTTCTGATGATCCTCCTTTACCGGTACCTCCTACATGCCTCCCCTTATTCATCTCTTATCTCACATTTCGTAAATTGGCTCTTTCAACGATTACTTCATATCTTTCAGCCATTTCCTACGTACACAAGTTGAGGGGACTCCTTGACCCCACCAAATCGTTTTTAATTCAAAAGATATTAACGGCTCTCAGCCGTCGACAGCCAGTCGACATACGTCTTCCGGTGACAAGATCTGTTTTACATGAGCTTGTTCGTGCAATTAGTTTCACCAATTCTTCGGCATTTCAACGTTCTCTCTTTTCGGCACTTTTTCTTGTGGCCTTCTAGCTATGGCTTATTTCGCATAGGTGAACTTACCGCCAAGAGCAATCGATTTGCGTCTTCTGTCGTTCAGTTCGGTAGCCTGAGCTTTTTATCACGCAAAGGTCGTACGCACGTGGCGAAAATTACGATTTCTGAGTATAAGCATAACACAAGCCGTCGCCCGTTTGATATCTTAATTGCCCGTGAGGTATCTTCCGCCTTTTGCCCAGTTCTAGCCCTTATTCAATATTGTGGATTGCGGGGATCTTCTCCTGGCCCCCTTTTTTGTCATGCTGATCAAAGTCCAATTTTAACTCACCAATTTAATGTCGAACTACAGCATTGTTTAGCTTATTGTGGGTTGGACACCAGTCTCTACAAAAGTCAGTTTTCGTATTGGCGGCGCTTGTCATGCTGCTGATCGGGGTTACTCAGATGCGCAAATCTGAGCTCTTGGCCGCTGGAAATCTGACGCTTTTAAAGTCTACTTAAGGTCGGAGGTCCTACAAGCTAATTATCGTTTGGTGTTGCGGCACTGTAGTTCAGACACGGGTAGCTATTGTGGTGTCATCATTTTGCCTTTCGTCAAAGTTAATTTAAGTTTTTAAAGCCTCTTACGGGTGTGTGGCATGCCTGTTGAGTCGGTTGGACAATGGGCCGCGACTCGGCACGCATCGTCATTTGCTTCTCTGTATAATATATTAGTTAATTACTTTGTAGATCTTTCTTGGGCAATCAGCCAGTTCCAGTTTGATTTTTGAGTTGGTCAGTCAAGGGCTGCATCTTAGACGACGGTGGATGTTGTTTTCCCCAGAAAACTAAGCTCAGGTACATGTATTAGTCACAATGGAGATAGTCAGACTATGGGCTGCATCTCGTCGGTGCTTAACTTTTTCCTTCTTTCCATCATAAACCTTACTGTTCGGTGTCCACTGAGGTACGAGCTTTATTTTGGTTTTCGTTGAATGGGGCTTCAGCCAAAAAGTGTGGCTTGTGGAGGTATTTTGTCGCCCCATTTGTGAACAAGACATCATATACGGAAATATTTATTGCTGTGTTTGATTTTTGCTAATTGTTCGATTAAAACTAGCCACAATCGTGGCCAAATTTATTCCAACAAAGTTGTTTCTTATTGCTACTTCCCTGGAATTAGATCTTAAGTGGTTTCTCAACAAAGCTCGCCCCTCTTAACTGGGTCACTTTAGATCATATTTTACATGAAAAGACGGCTCGATATAAAACCGAACATTATGGCGCAACATAATGTAATTTATATCGAGGCGTGGTACGCACGTGATATTGCGAGACGCGAACGAACGAAGCGGAAGGCAGATCTGAAAGTAATCGATTGGAAGGTGAAAAACAGGACTGCTTTCCTTACCTCAATCCGGATGTCTTGCAAAAAGTCATCAAAACAACATTACAAAAATTTCCACAAATGCGTCAGACTTTGAGGGTTATTTCAAGATTTTTCCAGCGCGTAGTTGACAGTGTTCCCCTGCCCCAGATTTACATCTCACAGTTAGAAGACCTTGCCGATATACACCACGTCAGCTTGCGGAGGATAATAAGAATGAAAGGGACGAGTAGTGGGGTGATTATGGCATTGAAACAGCTTATTAACTCTAAAAACTGGGCGAACGCCTGGGTAAGCCTTGTAGCTTGCGGCTATAGGTGGTTTGCCGTCTCAAATTTTTTTGGAAAAAAATTAGACTTTCTTCGTTGTCAGTGCACTGTTACAGTTTACAGTTGCAGTTCTTTACTTGAGTTTCTATTACAACACAGTTGAAGTTTCTGTTTTATGCATATTAACTGTTGTTTGACATGTAACAAAATTTTGTTACTGTTCGTTACTAATAAAACTGTAAGCGGTTGATCTGTCTCAAAGGCGATTTGTCATGAATGGAGAATTCCTTGATTATGAAGGCAAGCTCAGTCATGACGTACTCCCATATTTTCTGATGCCATAAATTGTATAAGCAGATTTCTATAACCAAATAATTGAAGTCATCAACCCTTAGCTAAAATGCAACAAAGCACATGTTGTGTTCCTCCCCTCTTAACGTTGCTTACAGGTCAATGAAAATGCTATTACATATTGCGATATTACATTTTGCGTTACTTTCTGGTGTTACATTTTGCGTCAAGAGTTATTACATTTTGCGTTAACAGAGTTATTACATTTTGAATCAAATGTTATTACATTTTGTGTTACTATTACGTTTTGCGTCAAAAGTTATTACATTTTGCGTTACTATTACATTTTGTGTCAGTTATTACATTTTGTGGCGTAACAAGCCTTGCATCAAACATCAAATCAAAAACAGTCCAAAAAGACAAAAATTGCTCTTAAATCTGCATTATAGCAAACAAGCCTTAAAAAAGAATCAAGAGCTCCAGACCAGGGATTTTGGCTTTGTGCATGAGTAATATCGGGTACATGCCATGTTATTAGACTTATAAGGGCGCCATTCTACTTGAACCAGAAGCAGTAATAAAGAAGGCACAATTTATATGTGGCAAAAAATTCACCTTGAACCCGTACTTAATATGTATAAAAAAGCAGTCATTCATGAATATTCAATAACCAGTAAAATATTGGAAATGATTGAAAGAGGCGATGTGGATAGACTAGATTTTGGTTGTCAAAAACAACCAATGATTACTCATATATGATTAGAGGGTCTGGATGGGGTTAACTGACAACTGACAAATAGCCAAAACTTTAACTGAGAGCTGACAAATAGCCGAAAATTTAACTGACTACTGACATTTGCCTTGGGTTTTACTGTCAACTAACAAAGGACCTGATTGTCCCTCATTTTGTACAAAACGTGTTCTTAAGGCCTTAACTTAGTAGCATTGTTCCACCCTTTTCACCAGATAATGTAATCAAGTGTGCGTTTTTAGGGGTAATCTTAGCAGCAAGACGCTTAATTTTCCTATTTCGTTAATGATTTTACTGTAAAACCCATGTGTGTCATGTACCATCTGTTGTAAATGACCTATGATCTCAAATTTACGTTTCTCTGAGAACGCGCCAGCATACGATGGCTGCTCAGAATGAGGGCGTTACAGATGCAATTGCAAGTTTTTACTGAGATGATTCAGAGACGGTTTTCTTGGTCTTCTTACAATCTACGTCCCAATATTATACCTACCAGCTTTTTCTGAGTCAAATGCGTGAGATTTTCATCTTGTCATGACCGAGATTTCTGGAAACGTCCCGGCGACTTCCGACGATTTCCGGCGAATAACTGAAGACTTCCGAACTTGGCCGAAAATTAAATGTCCGCGGATGTTCCAGAAGACGTTTGGGCACTTTCGAAGCTACTTAAAAGGGGACACTATTATCGTGCTTTGGTATGATTTCGTTAGAACACAAAAAAAGGACACAAAGTCATCATGTGTTAAGAACAATTTGTCTGGATTTGTGAGTATGACGTGAGAAATTGTCCTTGATGAGTTCGATGTCTTTAGTCCACAGGCTCACGTGTAATGCGTAAACAATATTCTGAAGGTATAATTTTGATTGGCTTAAGGGTTGACAATGTTGGACTCTGGTCAGCAAAAATGTTCGAGTGGAGGAGAGTAACACAAGACGTGAGAAAAGGAGGGCCACTTTAAATGCTTACAATATCAAAACTGATAAAAATTAAGGCACTATGGCATCATTTTTCGAATTTAATGTTTAATTTACATTGTATGTGCCTTTTAAACCAAATTTCGCATCAAAAATATACAAATAAGTTTCAGAGTAAATCATTAATAACCATTTAACTGACAATTTCATAACCAGCGGCATTGTCTTAGCAATGAGATAGGGGACTAAAAGTCCCCTATCTCAGCTGGATACTCAGAAGCTTGTAACATTCACTTTTCCATTTATCTCAGATCGTATTTCGTATCTAATACGACAGAGGCGTCAATTTTCACGCCGTCATGTCATCATTCTAGGGCGAGAAATTTAATTAAAAGCGCGGCATTCAACCAAATGTACTGCTCTGGTTTGGGCTAAAATTATTAAGTGCCGTCAAAGAAGAAACATATTATTAAAGTCTGCGTAGTAAGTAGATCTCATTTCTAACACAGACAAAAACGCTTAAATATCTACTACAAAATTAATGGCCTGAGATTGTTTTTTCTACGGGCCAAAATGCTGAACGTGTTGTATATCCTAGAAGCACTCAGGCATAATGAATATCATGCCAGGACTTCTACCTGGATGAACCGGAATGGATATAGAACAACTGCCTAATTTTTTTTACGGCTACAGCTCAAAAATGTTGAACGTGTTATATATCCCAGAAGCGCTCAGGCATAAGGAATATCATACCAGGAATTCTACCTGGATGAACCAGAAAGGATATAGAACACTGCCTATTTTTTTTTTTACGACTACGGGTCGAAATGCCAAACGTGTTATATATCCTAGAAGCGCTCAGGCATAATAATATGCCAGGACGTCTACCTGGATGAACCAGAAAGGATATAAAACAACTGCCTAATTTTTTTATGGCTACGGGTCAAAAATGCTAAACGTGTTATATATCCCAGAAGCGCTCAGGCATAATGAATATCATACAAGACTTCTACTTGGATGAACCAGAAAGGATATAGAACAACTGCCTTCACAAATATAATATTCTCTACGACAAACAATTTGGTTTTAGGAGAAATCATTCCACTCTACATGCAACTCTCTTTATTACAGACAAAATTCAAAGAGCAATTGAAGATGGCCTATTTTCATGTGGTATTTTTCTTGATTTTTCTAAAGCCTTTGATACTTTTGACCATAGCATATTACTAAAAAAATTAACCCATTATGGAATCCGTGGTATTGCTAATGACTGGTTTGCTTCCTATTTAGACAATAGGAGGCAGTATGTTACAATAGGTAGTACTAAATCAGATGACACCCTCATTACTCATGGTGTCCCACAAGGTTCTGTGTTAGGCCCTCTTCTATTCCTCCTGTACATTAATGGTTTCAGTAAGTGCAGTAATTTGTTTGACTTTCACATTTTTGCAGACGATACAAATCTGTTTTACTCTAATTCTAATTTAGCTGAACTTGAGTCAGTTGTTAATTATAATCTGAAAATGGTATCTGACTGGCTTATGGCTAATAAGGTTTCCTTAAATATTGATGAGACAAATTTCATTATTTTTCACCCCCCTCAAAAGGTTAAGGGTCACATAGTCAAATTAATAGCGGAGTTCCCACGCGCGCGCGAAGCGCGCGTGTGGGCGTAGCCCCATAGCTAAAGTAATCTACCCATCCCAGAAAATTTGGTAATCACGTGACCGTACACCGCCCGCCCGCCCGTCCGTCCGCACCACAGGTCAACCAATGTTCAATCTAACACTTTCTAGCTAGTTTGGGAGCACAGGAAGACTGATATTGCACATCAATGTTGTGATCAATTGACAGCTGTTAAAACAAGGTATTTGCTGACCAGTATCACCTGACCGTATCGCGTGCTCAGGTGTCAACCCATCGAGGTCGAGTACTTTTTTGAAGTTATCCGCTCACAAGTTACTGGTTTTCAAATGATCGCAGGCTCAAGTTTATTATTTTTTTAATTTATATGAAATATGCTGTGTTCATATCATGATGGCCCCGCACTGTTAAGAGTTTGATTTCAAACTAACCATGGACGCGAAAATTCAGCAAGTTTTTTTAAAATTTAGGCGGCGAAGACCTTTTCTTACCTAGGTCACGCGTTGGTCACGCTCTACGCCCAATTTTTATGCTCTGATTGGTCAAAATTTGACAGGTGAGTTCATGCGGAAAATTTATGCAGCATCTTGAAACTTGTTTACTTTGACAGCTGAAGCTGACAGAGTTTTGTGTCAACTTGTGATGTTTTTAACTGTCTTTTTCCACTGGAAGTACAAAATGAAATACAGCTGATATCAAGTCTGTTATTCATGGCTAGTTTGTTCATTGGTTTTTTGGTTGAGAGATGCGTCGCTTGTCAAAGTCGGAAATCCGATTTTGGATGGCATCGTTTTCGTTTTTCACCTTGCTTGATGCGTATTAAAGAGGGTTCAAAATTCTCAAGCAATTCTCGCGTTACTTGATAGCTTTTAGGAGCTGCATCTCAAAAGGTAAGCCTAAGTAATGATTGCATTTAGTGTTTGTCTTTTTATATCTAATTTCATGTAGACGAGCACAATTTATGCGGCAAGTTTATGCACGTTTGTAAGATTTGGGACAATGAACCGACCTAATATCAGGTTTGATATAAGCTTACAGAACTTTAAAAAGCTTTTAGATATATTTTCTCACCGCAAATAGAAAGAAAACGTTCCGAAGAATATTTAGAAGAATATTTCTTTGCTTGAGTTCATCTTTGAGAAAAGCAAACATCGCGAGGCCGGCTTAAAACATAAACTTATTAAGCTTTAAGACACAGGATTTTTCGAAACGCTTTAATACTTATCTTCGTGAATGAAAATTGTTGTCTCTGTAAATGTTTAACCGAATTATATTTCTTTTAGTGATTGTTAGTAGTCTCTCTTGCAATTTAAATCGGTGTGCTGTTTGTTTTCAGTCGTTCATGAACATCGCTTGCAGGAGTTATCTTTTTGCCGCGCGTATCAAACGCTTTTCAAGATTACACATCGTTATAAAACCCTTAAAAAAAAAAAAATCAATTATTTATGTTGAAGCATAACTCTTTTAATGTTCACTGCAAATTTGGCTTTCGAGGTCTGTATAATAAATAGTACTGTTTCACCTCAGATGTACGTATGTGATGTGCAAAAAGTTTAAAAGGTTGGTTTACATATCCCCCGATTTGTTGGCAAGATTTTAAAAAGTAAACTTGTCGAAAGCAAAAAATTCGGCCTGATTTGTTTTCCAAGAATTTGTTTTCTAGGTATAATCCACTGTGATCAAGAGCCATTACGGTTCTTGAATGTGATCAAAGATGATAGCTATTTTTGGGTGTTTAATATGGCTATCAACTCGATGTAAGATGTTTCACTCTAAAATCACTTAGCCTTTCCCATATGAATTTCCCCTTAAGTTAACTGATTTGTGGATTACAAGTTTATTATTTGTTTGATTTAAATAATAAGTTTATTAATGGGAGCTTCGCTTTTAGCCCTGGCTAAATCTATATATTAGTTTCTAACAGGGAGATTATGCAGGAGAAATTCATAAAGTATTTGGGTGTCCTGATTGATTCACATCTCAGTTGGAAGTATCACATCTTACATATTGCTAAAAAGATTAAGCGATGTATTGGGATACTCTCTAAAATCAGGCACTCTGTGACCAATCAGGTCCTTATACAGTTGTATTACTCACTAATTTATCCCTTCTTGAATTATAGTTTAATAACATGGGGGAATACATATCAAACAACTCTTTTACCTCTTATCATCTTACAAAAAAAAAGCAGTCAGAATAATGACATTCTCGGAATATAATTCCCATTCTACTCCACTCTTTCACAACTTAAAAATACTTAAAGTAAGTGACTTAATATATTTGTATACTGCTTTATTTATGTACGACTATTACTCTAACAGACTGCCATTAATTTTTGATAATTTCTTTAAGAGTATCAACAAAGTGCATCAATATCAAACCAGACTGGCGAGTAAGATTTCATACTATCTGCCAAAAGCAAGGACTAATTACGGCAAATTTAACATTCGTTTTTTCGGTGCTAAAGTTTGGAATTCCATTGATGACTCACTTAAATCTAAGAGTCGTGCTTGCTTCAAAAATCTCTTAAAAGAATTGATTATATCCAACTACTAACTGGTACATTGATGTACTTTATTTTCATCTTTCTGCGTGCACATCCACTTTTCTTTTTTTGTGTGTGTGTTCTCTGTGCGTGTGTGTGTGTATCTTTTATACTCTGTAACTTTATTGCAATACTTTTTCCGCTTGGCCCAGCCACTTAGCTCGATTAGCCTTTGCTATTTCTAAGTGGCTGTGCTCATTTTTTTATTGTTAATTTTTCTCTTTGCATGTATTTATCTACTGTAAACTTTTCTGGGCACGAAATAAAAGATTGTTGTTGTTGTTGTTGTTGTTGCCTAATTTTTTTTTAAGTCTACGGGTCGAATTGCTAAACGTGTTATATATCCCAGAAGCGCTCAGGCATAATGAATATCATGCCAGGACTTCTACCTGGATGAACCAGAAAGGATATAGAACACTGCCTATTTTTGTTTACCGCGGGTACGGTTCAAAATGTTAAACGTGTTATATATCCTAGAAGCGCTCAGGCATAATGAATATCATGCCAGGATTTCCGCGACTGATTTTGCGTTGCCAAGAAGGGACAATTTGCCAGACTTGTAAACAGATATTTCTTTCAGCCGATTGAATCACTTGTCATGCAGGAGAATGTCTGCATTGTTTTGTTTCTACTGAGGTGTAATCAAAGAAAGCTTAAGCGAAAATAGGGAGATCACAATTTATACTCTTACGAACTATAAATTAGGGCTGACTTGGAAGACGCGTTGAATTGTGCCACCATCCCTCAAAATATAATCTGGCTGCGTTTAGGGAGACAATTTCCTCTTTCATCCAGATTTACTTGGTATGTTTGTTTGCTAGAATCTTCAGACAAAGAATTGGGTATACAAATTCGAATCGCTTGGCGATACTCAGTGCTTAAGTCTACTTACCGATCACAACATGTTTTGGAAGTATTGAGAAGCGCGCCAAACGAGGTTGTCAAAGCGTTCTAAAGCGAACACGGCGCGACTTGGATTGATAAAATTACCATTACATGAGCTATCATGCCAGTGATTTCTCCTTCCGTCGCATAGAGAATAGTTTGTAAGCACATCCTCGACTCTCGCCGCTATAGGAGTTCCATTTTCCGCGAACCGTAGGTAGATTTCCCGCTTAACATAATGTTTGATAATTTATGCAAAAGTTGACCTCGGGAAAGTCAGTAGTGCATTTATCGACTCAAAAATATACAGACTTCCTACAGGGGTTTGAACACGGTTTTAATTAAAGTACTTTAAGTGTTGCGGTGATGGATACTCAACTGGATGATTACGTCACTTCATAGTAACCAGACGGTACGCATTTTTTAACTTCCGGAACGCTGAGGCTTGTGATGACTGACAGCTGACAAATGGCCGAAATTTTAACTGACAACTGACATTTGTACCCCCCCCCCCCCCAACCACACCCTCTGATTATAACAAATGAAACCAAATATCAATCCTACGCAAGATTAGAAACAAAAACAAAAATATTATATAGTGAACAGTTGTACAAATACGGAGATATTATTGGATTAAAATGGTATTAATCCAAAATATGGAAAATATGCCTCTATCACCCTGTAAGAGGCTCCAACAATATAATATATACACCACGAACTCAAATTACAAGCAGCTCATAGGAGCCAGTCTAAGATTACCAATCCTATCATCATCGTATTGACCATTTGCATGTACAACAACCTGGCCAGTAGGCTACCCCCATCTAGCATTGCCAAACAAAGCTATCTGAATGTATAAATACATATTGTCCAAGTTCATCCTCCAGTTTCGCATATCGAAGATGACCGAAAAGTACCATGATTGCGCATGGCTCACCAGTCTCAAGACAGATAATATGACCTCGATCATTAGCACCATTTTATAATTCTTAAATCTTGTCAATTCTCCCATTGACAATATAATAAGGCGCCGTCTCTTTAAGCCATTAGTGAGTTTACGTGCGTGACGAACGTGACAAGGCTTTAACTTGCGTGTTTTGTAGTAATCTTCACTGACATCAATGTTTTCTGGTCTTTTACAAAAAGATCTGTTTAAAAGAAAGTGAAGTTTGGTGAAAAGTTATTTTAAAAAAAATTATCGTCACGCTTGTCACACAAGGTTTGCCGTCTTCTTTCCTCTCCCGTCCTGTTGCGTAAGTTCACTATAATCATAAACTGGGTCAGCCACCCATCCAATCCAAAATGTGCTAAGACCCCCATATCCTATACTACTTTGGAGTGATTTGGAGAATTCCCCCATATAGAAAATTCGATTTCGGTTTTAGCGGTAAGTTGTCGTATTCATAAGCATTATGCAAATAACGTTTCAAAATTGTGCTCGTTCGTCGATATTTTATTCTCCAAACCTAAAAAAATGTGCCGTTTAGAAATTGTTACAAATCTGATTTGTGAGATTTGAGAGGAAGAATGCCAATGTATTCGCTCTTTTATGAAAGTCAGCTCAATTCTGTCACTGGGCTATTTTCCTGTGTTCGGAGGCTAATTTTAGGCCGGCAGACTGTTGAAATCGAAACTCTGAGATAATTCCCAAACTCGGCTACATTTTGAAATTTAAACCTCTGCAGTATTATAAAGTCATTAAAACCTTATTACAGACTGAAAATGAGGGTAGGTTAGGTTTTGAGCTGTGGCCACGATTTGCTCCATTTTTCTGTGCATTCGCTCTTAAATAACTTTTGCAATACTGTACATGTATGCACTTGTATGGTCATGTAACGTTGTTGTTATTTACGAGTCACCCTTGTTAACGCGTCGATTCAGGCATTACATAATTTGTAATTACTTCTAAATGGTACTGCTTTCAGCAGCAAAGGTACCCGATTCAGCACTTATAATCTCCCTCGTCTGTCTCATGATCTTATCAAAGTTCAAATTACCGTCTTTATTTCAGTAGTGTAATAAACTGCTGTTTTCTAATGCCACCACATTTCAAAAACAATACATTTTCACGTAAAATGCGACGTTTCAACCGGGCCAACTTATCATCAAAAACGTGGCTCCACTATACGATAAAAAGACTTATAATGAATCACAAATAACTCAACATTATTGATTCGCTGGTAAGAAGCCTGGCACTTGAAAGCGTCATTATGAAAATTTATTTGGTATATTTTGTCAGTCAGGAGCCAGTTTAGGGTTATCACTCTGCTTGATTCTAGAATAATCGAAAATTATATGCAACGCTGTGATTCAACTGGATTTTTGCTTAAAATTTTGTACTGATTGATGTTAACGAAAGGTGATTGAAACGAACTTTCGTTACATGGTCTTAAGGTCAAACACAAGATAACAGTAAGTTTTGTTTTCAATCTGCTATCATCACGTGACAATTTAGTGCGCGTTAGAACATTTCGATATTTGTTATTCCATTTGTTAAATCCAAGCGTTTTACAACTCAGTGTAAGGTTTATTTAAAGGTGGCGCAAAAAATCAGGTGGTGGAATCATCAGCCATGCTTTAATTTGAACAGTATATTTTTGATATGTGGCACAACCAACATTTCCTCCTACACGATGGTTTTTATGAAAAGCGAAATTGTAACGAATCGATTGTTTTTTAGGAAAAATATGTTTCAATTAGTTTAGCATATCAAGCGATACTGCCGCTTGTCGGCAGTTACTAGAGGTGAGCTCCAAGGTATCAGAGTATATATGTATTCTAGAAGAAAAAATAGTAAAGTCTCAAACAGCTAACCTGCACTGGCGAGAGGCTGGAGTAGCAGCAGTAGCAGTATAAACATGTTTTGATCGTCTGTAACGTATTAACGTCTCATATGACATTAACGATAGCCTCACTGGTGTGTTCACTTGACAGTAATCACAAAACGTACAATTTCTTACAAAATAGAAGATGAGCAGTAAACCCACACAGGAAAATTCACCTGACTGTATCGCGTCCAGCAGGCGAAACCACGTGACAAACTGAAGCGGAAGTAAAAATATTGTTACGTCACACCATCATTTGCGTTCCTCTTTCGGTGTTGAATTGATCCGAATTAAAGTTCAGTTATTATGTATAAAATAAGTCGTGTGCACTTCCATAACGGGCGAAAAAAAACCGGCAATCCAGTTGAGGTGCTTACTCCAACATCTCAGGAAAGTTCGAGTATCTTCAGCGTTCATTTCCCATTAATCTTCATCGTATTTCGCTTGTATACATTTGTAGAGCTGAATCTGCCCTCGGCCCTGTCTCCAATTACATTACAGAGTTAAATCGTTGAATTTGAGTCTGAAAATATGAAAGGCTGTGAAGATCCTCAGAGTGATTGACATCTAATTATTTATTTAATCACATGCAAGATTAAAGACAGATTTGGGCAAGTTTATTAAGCCACTTCAAAACTTGAGCCACAGCAAATTTTCGCAGATCATGTTTGGTTAGATGTACATGCATGGGGCCAACATTATACGTAAAAGTGGAAACTAGACTAAGGTTTGAATACTGATGCTCACTGATAAATGAGTGGAAAATTCAGATACGAGGCAAGGAGAGGATGAATCTCCTTTGTAGAAATAGTTATTTATTAAATATTTAATTTTCAGTCAGCATTGGTGGTGTCCATTTGCCCATAAATCACAGTCAGTGGGAGTGATGAAGAGAGGTTAAAACAGATTGAAATTTAGGGGATGATGTGAAGGTCACAACGGATATTGAAATCCCAAAATTTCCCTAATATTTAAAATATGACCCCCTAAATTATATGACTTCAGCATTTGAAATAAACCCACTAAAAAAACCCATGTAGAATATTTGAGGCATAGAAAATAGAACAAATTAGACAAACAACATTGGTATAAAGAGTTAAATGATTGTTATTGAAATCCAAGCCAGGCAGTGCATAATCTAGAAAAATGAAAATTAGATCACATACAGGTTGCTTACCAAAACATTTCCTACAGCCAAACATCCCTTTGGTATTGAATGCTCAATTAAAAAGATACTGGGAAACTCAAACTACATGAACAAACAACAACAACAAACAAAACTTTCCAAAATTTCTAAGGCAAAAAAAGGGGATAGTGAATATTGCTCCTCCCCTCCCCAATAGCTGCTTTGCGGTATATCCTGTCATGACAACTGCGACCGACAAGCAATAGACTCTTCCCAATTACTTTGAAAAGGCTATAAAGAGAGAAAATGAGATCAGTGGAATCAACAGCCTACCTCTTCAAAGTTGTGTGTTAGGAATGGGAGTTGTGTCACCTCCCCACACACTCTTTCCAATGAGTTGATGCAACTTATAACCTCAGAGGTTCTACTGACAATGCTGGCATCATCTGCGATTTTTTAATACACACAAGTAATAGTGATTATCATATCATTTCAAATAAAAAATATATAACCATCCTTATACACCTTAGTCTAATAACTGTCCAATAACCTTTGAAGTTGGTGAATAAGAAGGGTGGACTTACAATATTTAGCTACTAGGAAACGGCATCACAAGCAATGTTGATAATTAATACTATCACTATCAACTAATGAATCTACTGAAGAATGCAACAGTACCTGTCCCAACCCCTGCAGTGGAGAGATCATCAAAGACATATCCACCTAAATAGTGATTTAAAGAGATGATACAAGACAAGTCGGCTTTTTGGCTCGGGAACAAGCGGACGCCCAAAACCGTTTCGCAATCTAAACTACAAAAAAATTAACTATAATAACAAATGAGAAAAAAGGAAAATAAATGACATGTGTTGTGTACTCCCCTATATAAGCCATATAGGTATGTGCTGCCCAAAAGGGTGGGGTTTTTGCGCCGTTTTGACCCCGAAAGAGTGCTTTCTCCATTTTGCTTTCAAATCGGGTATGGTTTTCGAGGGATCTAGCCGAGAGGGTTTTACGAAATTATTTATTAATTATTTATTAATTCCAAATGAGTAAAAAAAAAAGAGGAAACATGCGCATTCGAAATGGCTTTTAAGAGATATCTATTGTCGCTTTTTTAGGCTAACTGATAATTACATCACTAATATCGTCGAGGCCAGGTCAGCATTTGGAGAACTCGGAGCCTGCGTACAAACAGCTTTTTTGAAGAGTTCCCTCGGGTGGCACTAGGGACTCTCCTCCTCTCCATCTATTATTTCATTGCTGACGATTCGCAGAGGATTACGGCGCGCAGGTTAGGTGTCAACCTTGCGTTAGTTTCAAATATTTTCAGGCGACTGCAAGACGTGTGTTCGAGATATTTGGCGGAAAGGCCCATTATACCGTTTGGAGGTCCGGGTTGATGAAAGCAAGTTCAATCACAAGGCTAAGGTATTATTATTATTGTTATTATTTTGTGTCCATTCTTGGTGCCAAAGTACGATACCCCTAACCCAGACAGAAGGAAAACGAACCTTCAATCTTTAAAAGTTTTGCCCCTTTAAGGTAACGGTTAGGAACGAAAAATGGCTCTCCCGACTCCAACAGGAGACATAAAGACAGTATAACCAATCAGTACTTGAGTGCCTAAAGAAGAAATATCCAAAACTGAGATCCCTTCGATATTTTCGCATTTTTGCGCTCATGTCAAACAAACTTAAGTTTTCGTTGATCATGGAAGTCTGGGTCTGCAGAGTACATTGATAGTCAATTGTAGCACTGAAACTTTTGTTGAGGGCAAAAATAGACGATTTTAAAAATCGCTGAGCTTCGTTTTGAAAGTGACCTCAGGAGCGATGAAAGGCTGTCGAACAAAATATAGAACACTGAAAACATTTTTTTTGTGAGGTGAAACGAAATCGATCAATGTTACTAAACTCTTAAATCCAAATCGAAATTCATTAATAATTCAAATAAAATGTCGTCGAAGTTACAGAACCGAAAAGGACAACAAATTAAAAATGAAAATTATTTCAAATTTGTTTTTAGTTCTGCCACGTGCTGCTTGGTTATTTAAAATAACCACGAAAAATGAAAATAAGCGTGATCTAAAGTAACTTTCAATTAATTATTACGGACCACTGCGATTGGCTCTCCTACTTCATCATCTCTCGTTATTGATTTATCATGGGGGGAGATCTCAAGGAAATTTTATGCGAAGATGTTCCGCCCAATGTTCAATGCCTCTTCTATACCAGTATCATATTAGTTCCATTGGTAAATATTACTCATTTTACATACCTGCTTAATTCCTGTTTATTGGTATGACGATTGTCTACTGAACCAGTACTAACGTTATTGGGACGTTTATCACGAAAATGGTACAGCAATAAAGTGCGTCTGTAACTAAAAAATATTTCATTTGAGGACTTTTTCCATCCCTAAACAACAGATTTTTCTACCTTTTCAAACACTTCCACATGGGGTAAACCCCAGTCAATCAAAGTGCTGGGAACTGAAAAAGGTACTCCTTTCGGGCGGATCCTCCCCGTATAGGTCATAGTAATGAGTCCACACCCAACTCCCCTCCCCATCAAAAAGTGATTTCAAGAGTTTAGAATTGACAAGTATTGGGAACATGCTGATTCTTACTACAACCGATTATAAACATTATAATACGCCGAATTTCTTTTTTACCAGTATGGCAGGGGAAGGAGAGCAGTACGGGATGAGAGGGTATTTGGAATAGTGTCTTGCGACTACAATCCGGCGAGAGGTTATTTTCAGGTAGTAGATGGAAGGAATGCAGCAACTCTGCTGCCAATTATTTCAGTGATGCATTAGGCCAGGTACAGGAGTCCACAGCGACGATTGCCCGGCCTACAGAAGAGTGGCTGCATTGCCAAACGTCAGCTCTCGTCGCGTAGTTGTCCACAGACACAATTTTGTTGACCCGTGTACCGGAGTCCATACCCAGGAGGCAGAATCCGCCTGGAGCCAACTCAAGCCTGGTCAAAAACGGAGGAAAGGTTTAATGAGAAAAGATTTGCAGTCATACTTGGACGAGAGAATGTGGCGCCAGTGGAGAGCAGGAGACATCAATGTGTCAATGAGGAATTTCCTGGAAATTCTGCCTTTGCAATACCGCACCGATACTCCTGTTCTCTGAGGGTCTCCATGTGGTTATGACATTTGCTGCTCGCGGTTTGTTTACTGCAAACGGAAAAAGTAATCCTAACTTTGTTCACTTTTTCTAGTATTCTTATTACAAGTCAGTTTTAAAATGGAAAAACGTAGTAGATGGAAATATTCTCACCTAACTGTAGATACGGCTGTTATCAGACCTCCATAAGACCTCCTGTTTACAAAAAGGAGTCTGAAAATTAGGAGCCTTCTATTCTATAAGTTTATTTTGGCCGCTTGCCGAATCAAATTCATGGTCAAGGTCTCTATTTGTTCTATGCAAACAAGTTGTGTTTTGTACGCTACAATGACTGACTTTCTTGAAATTAACCCTTTATTTGTTAAAGATCGTAGAATTTATTCCCATTGTTACAAACCGTCTACACTAAGATCAGTAAACCTCTAAATGGGAATGAACCCTTTGGGCCAAATATTTAAACGTGGTTTAGACAGTTTTTAACAGAGTTCTAAGTCATTTTCAATTTCCCCAAAGATTTTCAGTATTTAAACATTTATTGTAAACAGTTTTATTAAAGCATATAGAGAAGACTTGAAGAGCATTTATCTTGTTAAAACAACCCACCAAAGAAGAGATCTGAATGATGAAAGATTTGTTAAACGGCGACTTAAGTTAGACTTCGTTTTTAAACGAAATATATTTGATCCTTTGTTCTTGACAAATTGAAGATGCAACCTACTCCTAACTACATTACAATAAGAAAAAGAACATATAAACTTAAAGAAAAAACTTGGAAAGCCGAACAACCTCACAGTGCCAATAAGAAACCAAAAGAAAAAAATCTGTACCTAATTTTTGCGTTATCATGGAGTGGTAAGAAGTACTTTCATTTAGCGTGTCTGAAATTGGGTCAGTCACGCACTTCTTTTTTTTTTTGTGCCTTTGCAAGAGTTAGTGGTGTTTCAGGTCTCATTTCGTCCTTCCACAAGTGGAGTGTTTTGAGGCAACTGTAGGAGAATTTAAATTTGATTAACGTGTAGTATGTTAACCCTCTCCCCAAAAAAAAGTCCTACATCTGCCCCTGGGGCCATCATAAAAGGAGAAAAAATTGAGATCAATTAAAAACTTACCCATACAATTCAGGTCAATTTTTTTATAGCCCCAAAAGAGTTTGTAGAAAAATGAATTTGTAGGAAGACTGAATGAAAGACACTTTCCCTTAATAATGTTAATGCCGGGATTTTATTAACAAAAGGACGTTGTTGTTATGATGATGCTATGTGTAACAGTATCTATTGACTTTCACCATCATCTTTGACTCAGAACTATGACAATATTAATACGAAAAAGAAAGAAATTAAATGTAGTTATTTTCGGTTAATTAAGTACAAAAAAATTGATAGTTTCCTACTTCTGCTATGTAACACGATCAATCGCTTTTTTATAAAAGTTTAAAAAGACAATGTAACGGTAACTGTAATAAACTTTATATAGTATAAGGAAGCTGCGTCATTATTAACTGCTTTACCGAGGCAGCAGAGCGATATCAAAGGTCCTACACTGCTCATACTCAAATATCTCAGTTCGGTAGATCCTGTTGTATGGCACTTCTTAGGTAGTTCTCTAGTAGTGTGAGGTTCCTCTCGGAGGGTAGAAAATGTAAGCCCTGATATAGCCGGATTCACAGGTTAAGTCAGTTTTTTACGCTACGGCAGCAATTTTTTCACTCCATGCTCCGCTCCCTATTCCTCTTTTTCAGCCTTTTGACAGTAAAGAACGAAACAGAATTCCGGGCACGGATGTCATCGGACCCACAAGTGTTACGATGAGACAATCGTTTGTGCGCCGGACCTTAAACTTTTTTTCCCTTTGCTTGGGGAGGGCTCAAAGGAAATACACCAGAAGTCTGTCTGCTGCAAAAAGGGAGGAGAATTAGCGAATGTTGAAATTTAGGCGTATCGTTTCTTGGAAGCGGAAAGCGTCACTTACCGCCACAAATTCGAAGTTTTAATAAAAAGAAACTAAAAACAAACAAAAAACACTGGAAGAGGTTTAAAAAAATACCTCGAAAGGGAAATTATTTACCTGTTTTATCGACCCCAAAAAGGCTTTTGATTCAGTGTGTCGTGATGGTCTCTTTACATAACGTGGAAAATCAGTCCATGACTGTAAGCAACATCTTTACTCAAGTTTAGATTTAAATTTAAATTTAAATGAAAAACCGCGTAGATCAATCTTTGCAAAATAATCCTAGTTCCATAAACTTCTAAAATAACTTTACAAATACCTATTAACTATTCAGTTCAGGTTAACCCTGAGTAATCAATCGATAAATCTATATAAATCGGTTAACCTAATTTGACTATGATGTCGATTGTATCGATTAATCGGTACAAATCGATGACACACTTCTTTCGTTTATCGATTTATCTTGATTTTTACCGTTTTCTTCGATTTATATCGGAAGAAGATTCTGTTCATCTCTTCCCAAAACTTAAGACTGAATTCATGCAAACAATAAATTCGTAATTGACAATTGAGTGGCAATTGAGAGTCAAATGATCAAACATTGTCACTTACAAAGAAATCTTTACCTGGGAATTGGCTCGGGTTATTGGAGGAGAACTTTGTAAGACACCAGTGAAGTTCAGGAATTTTCATGATAGGCCGGCGGTAATTGTGTAAACACTTTCAATTTCGAAACGCACAAAAGTAGATGTTTACAGCCTGAGGGCTCGTTATTCGTACTTCGTGTAGATTTTCCCACTGCAAAGTTGCTTTTTTCAATCAATAAGTGGGGTAAAAAGGTGAAACTGGGTCAATTTTAGCCATTTTGAAACGACTGAACCCTACCAGTCGGTGACTCTGCGTGACAATCTGTTCCGTGACTGCACGTGACATAACGTACGTTTGAAGAGACGGAGCCGTCCAAATGACAGGCACGGAATCACGGGAGTAACTCAACGCAATTCTTGAAAGAGTAACATTTTCGATGCTGATAGTATCAAACGCACTAGTATTCTGGTTCTCACTTTTTATCGAAAAATAAGGGCTTTAACAATGATTATTCGCTAAGGATGACGGAACAGGAAGATATTTCGTCTTCTCTCTTTACGATCGAGGAAACTTGGTGCCGTTAAAAAAAGTTATTTTGGTCACTCTTCTCTATATTTACCGGATTTCGATACTTTCGTTTGGAGGCTGCCTTTAGGAACCCAGGCCAATTATCAGGTATACTTTTAATTAGATAAATGTCTAAATGCGTGAATAAGCGAGGACTAAGAAATTTTGGAGCTATATATACTACATGAAGAGTAATGCCGCAGAAAACAACTACTAAATTCAAGTTTTTATCACCGTAAAAACTTGTTCTTCGTTTTTGAACTATCTCAGTTCAACGAGTCTTGATATTGCTTTGAAAGTATCCTCTAGTGAAAGAAGAAGAGACGGGAATGGGTGTGCAGCTCGAACTGTGGAGCCTGAGTGTTTAAAGCCGTCCAAGTAACATACAAAGTTCAACATCATAACTAAAGAATAATATACAAATATTCCTAAATAAAGTCACTCAGGCTAAACTATTCGCGTGCGCCGCCTGATACAAAAACCCAAAAAAACCAATGGGAAAAAATTGGGAACGTATTCCCCAACCGATGCAGTCGCACAACCTCTGGGAGTTAAAGGTAAAAAATCAATCGAAAGATGAATATATAAGATATATAAATAAAAGTTGATAGTTCGAGACCTGAGGTGAATACATTACAACTATCAAAACCTTATATACCTAATAATAATAGAGTCAATTAACGCCATAGCGGCTCACGTGCGTTCATACCAATAGGAAAGTATTTACATTCTCTGTCACTGCCACTACGTTTAGCTCCGCCGAATGTAAATACATTTCCTATTTATATTCACGACTAAGAGACGGGAATGGGTGTGCAGCTCGAACTATGGAGCGGCTGAGAAAACAAAGAACGGGAAACAATCATAGTCCAAGAGACTTAGAGACCGCAAATCGGTTCTCTAACGAGTCTGCAACGTAGCCATCCTTAGCGTTTTCCGAACGCCATCTACCATGCCGCTTAAACATTCTATCGGGGATACCACCATTAGCGGCGGCAGATGCACCGCCACTTCTGAAGCTGTGCCAAGAGAAAGACCTAGGATCTAACCCTACGTCTGCAATCTTCTTCAATAAAACTTCTCTACATCTTGTATAAGACAATTTGGAGCCTGGGCGGATGGACTGACAGCCAGACTTGGTTTGAATATTTCCGAACAAATAGTCGTCTCCACCTTGGGAAGATGTCGGTAAAGTGAGTTTGGCTTGCGATAAGTACTTCTCTAAATTACCCCATGGGCAAAGATCCGTGCCAGACTTGACAAAGGGGACAATAGAGCTCTCTCGATATTGATCAGTTTTACTGCTTTCAATAAAAAGTTCAAAATGAGTGTCGCGCAGAGCTAAATCTTTAAGTTTCAGATTAGCCAATTCGTCAAATCTTAAGAATCCCTCAGAGGCCAGTAACGCCATGGCCATGAATCTCGTGCCCACCAAAGATCCATCGAGACTCTGAAAGAACTTTTGTAAAATTCCGAGTGTAATGGGAAGCTTTTTGGAAGTAAGGTGTAAAAGCGGGGCTCCTCGCGCGTGGACGTAGCCCCATAGCTAAGGTAATCTACCCATCCCAGAAAATTTGGTAATCACGTGACCGTACACCGCCCGCCCGCCCGCCGTCCGTCCGCACCACAGAGAAACCAATGTTCAATCTCACACTTTCTAGCTAGTTTGGGAGCCCAGGGAGCCTAGATAGGAGAAAACTATCAATGTTGTGATCAATTGACAGCTGTCAAGACAAGGTATCCGCTGACCAGTGTCACCTGGCCGTATCGCGGGCTCAGGTGTCGACCCATCCAGGGCGAGTATTTTTTTGAAGTTATCCGCTGACAAGTTACTAGTTTTCAGATGATCGCAGGCTCATTTTTTTTTTTAAAAAATCATATGAAATATATTGTGTTTATGTCATTATGGCCCAGCACTATTATCATTTTGATTTCAAACTGACCTCGGACGCGAAAATTCAGCCAGTTATTTAAAAATGCAAGAAGGGAAAACATATGTTTTTCACTTTTCTCAGGACAGTCACGCTTTGGTCACGCTCCACGTCCAATTTTTATGCCCTGATTGGTCAAAATTTGACAGGTGAGTTCATGCGGAAAATTCATACAACATCTTGAAACTTGTTTGCTTCAACAGCTGACGGAAGCTGACAGAGTTTTGTGTTAACTTGTGATGTTTTTAATAACTGTCTTTTTTCACTGGATGTACAAAATGAAATACAGCTGCTACCAAGAGTCTTCTGTTAACGTTATTCATGGCTGGTTTCTTTATTGAATTTTTGGTTGAGAAATGCGCTGCTTGTCAAAGTCGGAAATCCGATTTCGGATGGTATCGTTTTTGTTTTTCACCTTGCTGGATGTGTAAGCGATTCAGGCCTTACTTGATAGCTTTCAGGAGCTGCATCTCGAAATATGGTAAGCCTGAGTTATCATTGTATTTATATCTGTTTTCATGAAGTCGAGCGCAGTTTATGAGGCTAGTTTATGCACGTTTGTATTAAGATTTCAGACACTGATCTGACCTAGTATGAGGTTTGAAAGCTTACAGAACTTTGAAAAGCCATTAGTCGATATTTCACCGCAAGTAACAAGAAAAACCGTTCCGAAGAATATTTAGTTATTATTTTGGCTGTAGAAAGAAAACTTTGAGCGATTTATTTGTCGCGAGTTCATCGAGGAAAACAGCAAACACCGGGAAGCCGGCGGCTTAAAATTAAACTTAATTTTTAAGCTTAAAGACTCTAAGATTCTTATAGACACTTAAATACTTGTTTTCGTGAATGAAACTTGCTGTCTCTGTAAATGTTCTACCGAATTATATTTCTGATCTTTTATTTATTGTTAGTTGTCTTTTGCAATTTTCATCGCTTTGCCGCCCTTTGCCGTTATTTGTTTACAGTCGTTCATAAACATCGCTTGCAGGAGTACTCAACGTACCGCGCGTATCACACATCGCCGTGACGGTCATAAAACTATCAATAAAAAATAAACACAATAAATTCTTTATTATGTTGAAGCGTAACTCTGTTAAAATTTCTTTGCGAACTTGGTAGGTGATTTTGGAATTTTTTTGAACGGTTTCGCTAATTAAAAGCCCACGCGTGCTTCGATGGTCCTGAATATTGAATGAATGGAATTAGTCTTGAAAAATTGTGAAACTGACTGCTAATTGTCTGAGGTCAGGCGGTCTGTATGATAAAAACAGCGCCTCATAGTACTCTGTCACCTCAGATGTGATGTATAAAAAGTATAAAAGGTTGATTTGCACGCACCCAGATTTGTTGGCAAGATTTTCTAAAGTAAACTTGTCGAACGTAAAAATTCGGCCTGATTTGTTTTCCAAGAATTTGTTTTCCACGCCAAATCTACAGTGATCAAGAGCCATTATTGCTCTAAAATGTGACAGAAGATGATTGCCAGTGCTATTTTTTGGGTCTACATATAAGGCTATCAACTCGATGCAAGATTTGTTTCACTCTAAAATCACTTTAGGCTGCATTCATTATGTATCCTACAGGGGGGGGGGGGGTTCTCAAATTTTTAGAGCAAAAAAGGGGGGATATGAAAATTGTTTAAATATCTCCTGGGGGGGATGCTTATTTTTTGTAAGATTCTGTCTAGCTTTTGTAATAGTTTTAAAAAGTGAAAAAAGAAATGATAAGCAAGGATTGTAAAGCAACATGGGTACCTCTATTATTCTGAGAGACTATAGTACCTATTTTGTAGTTTTTCAAGCAGTGTGGCTGGCCTGTAGATGTAATGTTTAGATACAGTATAGAAAGTAAAACATCTAAAATGGAAACATTTAATGCAACCTCAGTCTAAGCAGTGCAACTTTATTGAATCAATGAATGCAAAAGAAAACAATGTAATTCGACAGTGCACAGTTTTATGAAATTGAACAACAAATGTGCACTTTTAACCTTTTTTTCGCTAAAATTCAAACTAAAAAACTATCCCTCTTAACGAGATTTTACTCTCACGATGCATTAGAGCAGCTGAAAACTAACTGTGAAACAAATTTTCGCTTCAAAAGGGTTCTTGGTTTTGTGATAGAGTACGCTTGAATTTCTGTAAGCTTTGTGTGACGCGGCATTTACATGACGGCCAAGAGAGCTGTCATGTAGGTTAAAAAAATGACTTATTTCAGGAAATTTTGCCATCTAAACAGTTCATGTACTGGAAAAAGTATTATAATTTTAATGTTTATGAGTTTCTCGAAGAATAAATTCACGCTTTTGTAGCAAAACTCGGTAACAGATGTTTCTGTTGGTTTCCGTCCGCCATGTTGGAGCTCATCCAGGTGAGCACCAGCATGGTGTTTCCATACAAATCTCTATAAATTTGGGTAAAACATTTCTTCGGATATCTCGTATACGAAATATTCCTCTGACCTGAATCTTGGCGAGGGTCTTTCCCTATGTACCTCCTTTCATTTTACAGCTATTGAATGGTTTTGATTTTTATTTTCATCTATTTTGAATGGAGTGACCGCGCTGAAAACCAGCAATGAATTTTCTGTACCAGTTTGAAAGGGGTCCACATACACCCAGTGCACCCCCTGCTATATCTGCCACTTGTCAAGACAACAAATAATTAAGCCATTAAGGTTAAAAAAGAAAAAGATATGACCATAAAATGTAGAACATTGTCATTTTCACTCATCTTTGTCATTATCCTCAACACTGTCAATCTCATCAGTCACCAACATCATTGTCAATATCATCATCATCAGCAGCCTTGTCACCAGCAACATTGTTATCCTCATCATTATTGTCATCATCCTCATTGTCATCATCATCATCAATATCCTCCGCATCGTCATCCTCCAGTACACATGTCGCACTTGAGAGGAATGATTCTGAACGGCCGGAAAACGAGGGTGAAGAGGATGGCAACAGCGGAGATGTATCCGTGGATAAGTGTGATAGTGAGAGTGATGATAATGATGAGGTTGTTGCTTTTGTCGACGAGAGTGACAGTGAAATGGAGGTTCCTGTCAATACTCCAGGCCTGGTAGTACTCGTACACGAGCTGGCAGGCTATCTATACCTAATTCGCGCTACTTAGACTGGCTGGCATAGGTATGACATAAACAGTCAAAGCTCTCTCGATGTTCTTATTAAACATGTCTCTTGAATTTTCAAACATATATAGTGTACTGTTATACAGATATTTATTTTGATATTTCCTGTGAGGGAAGAGGGGGGGTATTCATTTTTTGGGTGATTGCTTGGGGGGGGGGGGGATTATGAAAATTTGTATGGACCTTGGGGAGGGGGATATAAAAAAACGAGCCGCTGAAAAAAATTCCCCCCCCCCCCTGTAGCGTACATAATGAATGCAGCCTTAGCCTGTCCCTCAAAAGTCACACGAATGTGCCCTTAATTTAACTGATTTGTGGATTACAAGTTTATTGTTTGTTTTAAATTATAAATTAATTAATGGAGCTTCGCTTTTAGCCCTGGCTAAATCTATATATTAGCCTTCTCTTAGCGGACTCCACGACCTTCTGGGGAAGTGTATGTTTTGTGGGAGAGTCGAAACCAGCAATATGATGAGCCCAGCGGATGCTATATAAGGCGTTCTGGACCGGCGCGGGAGAACTAGAAGCCTGGAGAACACTGAGCAGATATAAAGTAACATAAGCCGGAGTAGCAGGCAGCACTGCGACCTCGGGAAATCTGTTGGCCCAAGCACGCCATCGCTTAAAACCCTTGAGGTACTTGAGAGTCGTGGAATCTGCCCTGGAACCAAGGACTATCTCCGGTAGCTTTAGTGCTAAGCAGCGTGGGGAGGGAGCTCTGACATCGTTAAGCTCAGCCCACATAGTGCTGGCGAAAACAGCTGAAAATACAGAAGAAATAAAAGACCATAGGGATTCAATAAAGACTCAAAAAAGAAAGTAATGCACGTGAAAAAAGAAGCGGAAAATGAAACGCCCGGTAATATGTAGTGAAAAAACCTACAACTATCACACAGGTACATAAGATTACAAGAGAGTGGCCACAGAGGCGCACGCGACCATATATTGGGGACCTGCAGGAAGGATTCGAAACCGACCGAGGTCACGCAATGATATAACGGTACGACCCGTGGGATACATCGATCCCAGTGAAGGTACAAACAAGGTCACCGAGACCCGCATGAATGCCACCGAGGCAAAAGAAACACAGAACAAATCACTCAAAAAATAATAAACCACACTTTAATATAGGCTAAACAAGGTAATTACACGTAACTCCGGAATAGAAACTAAGCCTAGAAGCACAAAACTAACATGCCGACAAACGGACGGCTAACGAATTTAGGGCCATCGAAAATAGACTCTGTCGAGCCCGGAACAAAAACTTAGAAACATTGGTAAAAACAATATAGAGAGGGAAATTTCGTGCAAATCCCGCTTCATACTCCCGTTGCGAATAATGGACGGAATGTTGCGGTTACCAGCAAACCATTGAACCGCGCGCCCTGACAAAACTACGAAAAAACTAGAGAGACAAATATAGACTGCCTTAAGCTCACGCCACGTGTTGCTACGAAACATTTCATCAGCAGTCCACGGAAGATGACAAATAACACCCTCGTGGTCCTTAACAACACCGCCAACCCCCAGGTCACTAGCATCTGAATAAACAATGGAACGAGAACATGTAAATCTACGCCCAATTGGTCTCCCATTCAAACACCGAACGTTCCCTTTCCAGAGAGAAAGCTCTTCTTTACAGAATCGGACAAAGGAAACCTAGAGTCCCAACTAGGCTGAAGGAAGATGGGCATATGAATAAACTTTGTCATCAATGTACTAACATTACCTACAGCTAGTTTAAAGGAATTAATACGACCAGCAAGAGCGGACAGTTCCCTGGCGGTGCAACAATTAGCCTCTAAAAGGGAATCAATATCAGAAAGAACCCGCTTGAGCTTTGTCCCCGGAACAAAAAGCAAACCCTGAGAAAGATCAATGGTGAACCCCAACCAATCAAGGACTGATGTAGGAACCCAAACAGATTTCTCGAGGTTGGGTACAAAGCCAGAACGAACCAAATCAGTCTTAACCCTGGTGGAATGGGCTAAAGCAACCTTATATGAAGGCCCCTCCCCTAAACCATCATCAAAATAAACAACAACGTGAATACCATTCCGCCTCCAGTAGGCAACGAGAGGCCTAAAAATCTTTGTGAAAACAAAAGGGGCTGAACAGAAGCCGAAGAACCGGACCTGAAACAAAAATAACGGACCTTACCCTGGTAAAACCAGGAAAAACCCAAAAATGTCTGGTGGGGCGGGAAAATAAGCACATGATGATAGCCGCTCTTAATGTCAAATGAAAACATGAAATGACCCTTGTCAAAATAATTCAAAGCAACTTTAAGATCCTCAAACTTGACCTTTTGCTTCCAGACATGCTTATTCACAAACCTAAGGTCTAAGACCAACCTCTTCTTCCCGGATGACTGAACAGAAACGGAAAGAGGGTTGACGTTATGGGGCAGGACCTCCGATTCGAAAATGCGATTGTTAACCAACAATTCGGAAATAGCTTCGTTAACAAAATCAGAATGCGACAAAGCTGACTTATTATAATAATAATAATAGACATTTATATAGCGAGATATCCACTAATTGCTCAAAGCGCTGTACAGTGATATGGTAAAAAAACTAGAGTTATTACTAGAAAACCTAACGGGGGGTGTAGAGTGAAAAGGAATACGATAACCATGTTCAATAACATCTAGAATAAATTGACTGGCGCATATAGAACGCCAAAACTGAATATGGGGGATTTTAGCCTACCGGCTACAACGATAGTAGAACTGCGACCTTGTTTATATTCAGAAAAGTCAAAATCATCTTAGACAAAGTTCCTTAACTTATCTGTGTCCTCGACGAGTGCACCAACATCCCAGTCCATCACGTACGTTTCCCAGGTTGGCTAGCTGAAAACTGCGCCTTAAGGAAGGGGCACCGATTCCTGAAATGGCCGAAACTGCCACAAGCAAAGCAACTGCCATCACGCGAACCACGGTGAGCCTTAGGCCAGTTGACAGCACCGAACGGGTTCGAAAAATTAGAACCTGGTAGAGAAACGGCAGGATAAGACGGAGAGGCTGGAGTGCCGTAACCAGAAACGACGTAGGGCAGCGAGGAAACCGGCGGAGTGGAGGGCTTTTGAAGACGAAAAGACGAACTTTTCTTGGCTTGAGCACGCCGGCGTTTCTGTGAAGCCCTTGCTTCAGCCTGCCTTATACGCTTGTCATCGTCGCTGTCATCAGCAAAGTAAGAAGTAGGGCAGGTAGCTTTCTTGAGCTTCTTCAGCGCATTGTCGTGTTCTTGTGCAAGTTCTCTCTTTAAAGAAGATAAACCAGAACGAAACTCGTCTTTGAACTCGGAAATGCTTCGCGCGAGATCACCATCGGACGGTATTTTAAAAGTTGATAGTTCGAGAGCTGAGCTGAATACATTACAACTGTCAAAACCTTATATACCTAATAACAATAGAGTCAATTAACGCCATAGCGGCTCACGTGCTTTCATACCAATAGGAAAGTATTTACATTTTCTGTCACTGCCACTACGTTTAGCTCCGCCGAATGTAGATACATTTCTATTTATGGAAAGTGTCCAAATTTCTCCTTGCGGCTTTATTTGCGAAAGCGAGGAGTCTTGATGTTAGCAAATTTCGGGTTGAAAATACGGCCATTTTGAGACTCCCCACCACGAAAACTGATATTCTTACTTTTCTCGAAAATAAAAGGCTTTCTGCGAGAACAACTTACATTCAGTGATTTAATTTGGGCATCCCCTGTGACGTTGCATTTCTTTTCCACTATGTGTGCTGAAACGCTGTTCCCCCTATATTTCGAGCCCAAGCCTGATTTATCGAAGGCACTTGAAGGTTTGCTTATGCGACTTGTTAATTATTTTTGTAAACACTGTTTCTCAGCTTAATTATATAGCAGTCAGTTAATCCAGTATTGTCAGCAAGGCTATTATCCTTTAATTTCTCAGAACTGTCCAATTTGGGATTTAATTTGGACAGTTTTCAATATGGAATTTGAGTAAAAATGCAGAAACTGTCCTATTTGGGAAAAAATAGGACAGTTTGTTTCAGCCAATGAAATCCGAGAAAAAACAATGGATTGTGAAACCAACCAATCAGCAGTGAGCAAACGTCAGCACTGAAAGCAGGACACGTCGCCATTGTTGTTGACAACATGGAGGAATTCAGTGAAGAAAATTTGCCAAATTTTTCCATCTTTCACGCTTGGAAATTTTTGTGCCAATTTTGGCCAAGTTTCGTGTCCCCGTTTCCCCAGTCCTCTTCTTTGAAATTCTGCGCGGCCATATCGCCAGCCCGCCAAGAGCGAAAATCGGTCAGGCTTTATCGCCATGTGAGAGAGAACTGGTACTAATAAACAATGTTTTGACGAGCGCGATAAAAGCTACGAAGAAAGAGCTTTTTATCGGTACCTTGCATGCCTTGTCTTCGAATATTTTGAGACTAGCTTTATGTCGGCGAAGAGAGAGTTTCTTGCGAGGTTCTTGAGAGAAACGTCTGGCTGAAGTAAGCTTTGGAAAAGGTTTTATATCTGCTGTTTGGTGCCCATATCTCAAAAACGGAAACGAGGAAAACATGAAGAAGGTATTTATCCTTTGTTTTGATGCTTTAGTTGCTTAAGTTTGGAGCTTACGCACGTGAATTTTTCTTACAAAAAATACCATTTTTAGGTCAATCAGGTTCACATCACGCTTGTTAATGGATGAACTAACAGGTTTTGGATGACTTGCGAGAAGCAAGAAAATCACTCCTCCGCTCCGAGGTTGTCCTATTCTCAGTAAAGCGATTTCTACTTCGTGAATTGTCAAGACAAAATGCTAACCTTCGTGGCAGATAATAATAAACAGCGAGGAATTTTGTTCGTTGAAAAGTGGGAAGTTACAATAATACATCATGTCATCGTCAAACAACACCAGTTCAGCCACGTTCAAGTGTATTTGAGGTCTCTTCTTTGACATTAAAACACCCCCACCTAACAAGAAAGGTGTCCCTTCAAATTTCTTAATGAAGGTAAGTTAAACTTATCGAAGCGAAGTTCTTAAAGAAGGCATTTTGAAACTTACTTGTTACTAAAGAGATAGATATATAATTAGGACGATAATCGATATACATAACAGAGCTGCTGCTCTAAATGACATGATGTCTACTGAGCTGAAATATTACTGTATGAATAGTTTAACTTGTGTTCATTTCATTTATTGGTTTGAAATTGCAATTCCTAATGTTTTCACGGCTCTTCAATGCCGTTATAATCAGCTGTAGTTCGTCTGGCTTCACGTCGCCATCTTGAATTTGTCTTTGTTAGGAACCAGTCTTCGCACGGTCCCGAAAAAAGTTGGCCCGAATTGAAGCAAAAATTCCAAGCGTGTTTAGCAGTTCTAACACAAATGAGAGATTTCCATGGTTGCAGGAAGAGGAAATTAATACTCTTAGAAGCAGAAACGAAAACTCAAACACCGCCAAGAGCACAAAAACGCGGCTGAACGTTTTCAAAGAGTGGAAACTCCAGCGTAACGAAGCGAGACGTTTTGAAGATATCCCTCCAGAAGAGCTAGATGCAGTTCTCTGCCGCTTCTTTGCCGAAATTCGAAAAAAAGACGGCGGCGAACATGAACCAGAAAGTCTGGCAGTGATGCAGAGCGCGTTGTACCGCCATTTAAAAAACGCTGGCAAAAAACACAGCATCGTGCGAGACCGCGAATTTGAAAAGTCAAGGCAACAACTTGAGGCGAAAGCAAGAGAACTGAGAGTGAAGGGTTACGGAAAGCGAAAAAATGCATCTCACGCTTTAAATGAAGAAGACGAAGAATTCCTCCGGTGGCAGTCAGGTCAGCTTGGTAAACATTCTGCTCAAGCTCTGGTCAATGTAAACTTTAAAAATGTTACTGAACACTTAGGCCTCCGAGGGAGACAAGAGCACTATTCAATGATGGTGGAAGATTTCAGCATCATAGCGTTGTCAAATACATAACTTTTAAAGAAGGTCCTACAAAAACGAGGCAAGGAGGTCTCCGGATCGCCCACAGAGCTGTACTACCCAAAATATTTTCGACTGGCGGCGAAAGATGCCCTGTAATGCTTTTCGAAGAAATGCTGTCTAGACGACCATCAGAAATGAGAGACAGTGGGCCATTCTACTTGACAACTATTTCAAAACCCAAGGGCCGAGTATGGTTTAGCAGACAACGAATGGGTGAACACAAAATTGGACTGCTTATGAAAGACATGGCTGTCAAGTCTGGTTTAACTGCTGCCACTGGTAAGAAAATTACCAATCATTCGAGCAGAAAAACTTGTGTGCAAAAGCTAAAGAAAGCTGGCATCCCGAGGGACAAGATTATTGATGTTACTGGACACCGTAATATTCTCAGCCTTAATTCATATGAAGGAGATGACGAGAATCAGGCAAGGGAACTGTCAAATATAATCAGCGGATGCAAGCAAACAAGTGATATATTCAACAACAACCTGCTAACAGCAGCCCCAATAAGGATAGACTACCCCTTCAAGCCAATTCTTCCAGCAACAGTTTCAGTACCATCAACATTTTTACAGGCACAGTGAATTTCTATGGTGTATTTCCTGGCTTTCCAGGTCTATCTAATATGCCAGTGCCAACTCACCAAAGCACAGAGCCACGACGTACATGGAAAAGAGCTTCTGCACTCTCAGACTCAGATGAGGACTAGCTATTGCTGACTGTACAAAAACTTTAAATTTACACCTTTCTTGTATTCATTGTAGTTTTGCACTTTTTTAATGTGTGCGTGTTTTGTACAGACTAAAATAATTAATTTTATTTTCTCTGCACTTTGTTAATTGCATTCTTTTCTTAATCTTTTCCATCTTTATTGTGTGTGTGTTATTTCTTTACACACTTTCATTTCTTGATATTGAAAACTGGATAGTTTCAAAATAATGAAATTCTAAATTTTTTGACCTTAAAGTTTTACAGTATTGTTATATTTATTATATTTATTAAATTCAATTGTGATAATGAAATTCATTTCTATTTGGACTACAGTATGTATTTAAAAATGAATTAAAATAAAAAAATTATTAAGATTTCAGTCTGTTTTTTTATCAGAGACAGTTCCCATAGTTTTCCTTGCGAAGCTGTATTTCCTCACTAGCTATGTAATTAATAAGTAAGAGGACTACATGCTTGTCCAATTTGGAAATAACTGGATTCAAAAAATTCCTCTGACAGCCAAATTGGACTCGGCCTACGGCCTCGTCCAATTTTGGCTGTCTTCGGAATTTTTTTCATCCAATTATTTCCAAATTGGACAGCATGTAGTCCTATTACATATACAAATTTACTGAATATTACAGTATCCGTTTGTTACGTGTCTGGGTAAAGGTGAACAGAAAGGAAGGAGGCGTCCGTCTTTGTTTCTTTGTTTGTTTTTGTGTTCCACATTGCTAAATATATCAGTCTCGGAGCATTTTGTTCCGTTGAGTCATTGTCGATCATGTCTGGAGTCTGAAACGGGCCGAGTAAGTCTGTGTGGATCTCCATGACAACGGGAATCACGACAACCCCTCCCATAAAAGTTGTAGTTCCATTTATTGGGTCATTATTTTAATCTGCGGAACTCAGGATTGTTTTTTTTTGTTTAATTAGTAATTATGTGAGATGAATAGTCAACTTTGTTATCTGACGCAAAGCAACATAACGATTTAATTCGAGAAAGTCTTGTCGCTGAGAATAGCTAGCATTACTGTTTCCAAAATGACATCTTGTTCACTAAAATCCAGTAACCTCAAAAAATTCAAAGCAACACGAGCAAGCAACACACAACACGTGCACGTTAGCAAAGCATTCGAATTAGCAGATAAATATAAATACATTGCAAAAGTAATCTCTCAAATAACTTCACTCTCACCATTTTTTTCTTCAGAGGATACCCAAATCACTTTGACAGCGGCGATCGCCATCTTCAACTTGTGACTCGGGAGACGGCTAAAATTCAGGTTAACTGATAACAGTTAGAAACTACCACAGCGCAACCACTCCTACTGCAACTATTCACGGCGAATGTGAATCTTATCCACTAAAGTCCAAAGCGACGCGCCCCTAAGCTCTTCTTATTTACGGTCGCAAAGTCGTAAATGGATAACCGTTAGACCGCATGACAAACAATTACAAGAGGTGGCTGTGTGAGGAAAGCTTGAAGCAAGAAGCAAGCCTTCACTCATTACTTTCAATCGTCCAACAAATTAATTGCGACAAAATATTGTTTTCTCATACTCGGAGATGATACCAGTTTCTTTTTCTTTATTTGTCCTTTTTTTTGTTTTTGTTTTTGTTTTTGTTTTTGGTTTTTTTTGTTTTGTTATTTAGTGTTATTATTAATTTTTACAAAAATTATTTTATTATTTTTTTTTTTTTTCATGAAAATTATGTTTATCTTTTCATGTTCCGGGATGTTCCGGAATGTTCCGTGTTCCGGGTTATATCAAACTTGATACTCGGTCAGATCATTGTTTCAAATCTTACAAACGTGCATAACTAAATAGCCGCATAAGCTACGCTCGACTTCTTTAAATTAGATATAAAAACAAACATCAAATACAATAATTACTCAGGCCTACTATTCGAGATGCAGCTGCTGAAAGATATCATTCAAGTAAAGCCAGTTACCAGTATCGCTACAGACTTTTCAACCCTCTTACGCATCAAGAGGTGAAAAACGAAAAAAAAAAGCCATCCCAAATTGGATTTCCGACTTTGACAAGTGAAGTATTTCTCAACCAGAAACCCAATAAACAAACTAGCCATGAAAAACAGAAGACTCCTGATAGCAGCTGAATTTCATTTTGTACATCCAGTGGAAAAAAAAAAACAGTTAAAAACATCACAAGTTGACACAAAACTCTGTCAGCTTCAGCTGTCAAATTAAACAAGATTTTTGGCATGAACTCACCTGTCAAATTTTGACCAATCAGAGCATAAGAATTGGACGTAAAGCGTGACCAACGTGTAACCATGTTGAGCAAAGTCAAAAGCAACTAAATTTTCGCCTACGAGGTCAGTTTGAAATCAAATTTTAATTGTGCGGCACATAAACACAACATATTTTTATAAAAAAAGAAAAATTGTGCCTGCGATCATTTGAAAACTAATAACTTGTCAGCGGAAAAATACTTGATCTCGGTAGGTACGTGGTGTAAGCATCATATAGTGGTTTGACATTAGTATATATGCATCCCTACATAGCCCTACACAGCCCTACATAGCCCTACATAGACATACAGTGTAAAATGGGGTTCACAGGCCTACACGACTCCCCAGCGCGTGTTCAAAATAGCCTTTTTATAGTTTGGCTCTCACGAGTATGTCTTTGAGCGACCGCTCTCTTTTATAAGATACGAGGGGCGGTTTTTTGTAGCTTCCGCCCAGTAATGGTTGTTGTTCTGTTAAATGCCAGTTTTTCATGAGTTGTTTAGGTTTGGCACTGATGGTTGGTATTGTGTGACAAAAGGCAAGATTCGTTGGTTTGTCTTTGGTTTCTGTTGAAGGGCTAGTTTCCTGTCTTTGAAGTTCACCTCTGAGAGGGTTGTGTTAATAAGATCCTCTGGGTAACCCCTCTGTAGCAGATGTGCTTTGAAATTTGTAATTTTCTCTTCGAATATTATTTTGGAAGAGTTTGTTCTGAGGAGTCGGAGGGCTGGATCACTCACCGTTTCTGGGAATGGAGTCATTTTTCTACCGACTCTCCAAAATAAATAAATAGACGCGATGACTCTTCAATACTCGACGAGGACGACTCGACTTTACTTGTGACTCTACGAGGATTACTCTGTACCATTACCGAACAGAGCTAGAAGAAGAGAAAATAGAACCTTAAGCCCGATAGCGAGATGTCGAGCGAACGGTGAGAGCTCCACAGTATTGTTGCATCATTCATAACTGAATGACGTGTTGCTAGCCTTTCGTTTACTTTCTCGCTTATTCTGAACTTTCTCTACCATAGATCGATTAGTCAGTCCTATTTCCTTACCCCCCTGCAAGTTACTTAATGTAATCAGCTACTACCCAGACTGAAGCAAAAGTTGTACAGTCACATAACGTGATATTTTCTTCTTATTGAGCCTTGTCTCGCTATTTTACAGTGGCAAGTGTTACACATCGATGGAGATTTATAAATCCGTCATCCCAAAAAAGTGGTCGCGATCGCTTGTGCGAGGTGACCGTTTACGAGAGCTTCCAGCTATAGGGATTTGACTGGAGAAACTTTGATGATCCGAATAAATGGTTTCATATAGAAAGTGTTTGCACATAGATCCAACGTAAGATTTCATTTACCAAAGCGACTATCAACACGCACTCTTTTCCCTAATAACCGTTCCACTACAGACATTTGGATTACAAGAGAGGTTGACTACGACTACGAGATAGTTTACTCACCTTAGTCAGTCTGCGCGCATGAGCCAGGTTGATTTTAGCGGCAAAACGCAGAGGCCGCGGTTATTTTGTTTTCGTGACAAGGTCGTTGTGAGGGAAGCTTAACTTACCGAATTTATCATTTTGTGATCAGGAGAGGGCTTAACTTCCTAGTTCAATAATAATATAAGTTCTAGCTTTTCTTGTGTTAAACGAAAACATAGGCCAGATCTCGTCCTATTCCTCGAATCTTAAGGTCCCTATTAACCCTCGAACGTTCATAACCCCCTTATGGAACAGGGGGAATTGATGGAACCCCTCTCTGGAGTTTTTGATATGTTGCAGTATTTCGAAACGATTTTACCTTCAGTGGAAAGCCTTTGATTTTCTCAACAAGACGAGTAGCCTGCGAAAACATACGTTTCTCCTCGCTCTTCGCCGCTGGGGTCGTTTCGCGCGAAGGAACGTCTGCGACTCAGCGACAGAAATTCCATACTACTGACGTAAAATCTGTCCGGAATCCGGTCAGAAACACTGATTGGTCGACGGAGTAGTTACATTGTTTTGCTATTGTTTACAAATGACAGACAAAAGCAGTTGTGTAGGAGCTGCTCGTAAGGTCTCTCCTAATTGGTCACTGGAAACAATGACATGTCATTCTTCCCATTGTTTCAGTATTGTTTGGGGTTAAGGAAACGCACCATTGGTGACGACAAAAGACAAAAGGCCACAAAGGCCAAATGTAAACGCGAAGAATCTCTAACAAAACAGTCAGAACAGTCAATATTTGTGGAATTATAGTCTTTTATAAAAGAAGCATTTTAGTTTTGCTGGAGCTCTTTGGCAGATGAACACAACACTTTACCAAAATCGACCATAAGACTCTTAAAATGGAACAAATTTATATTTGGAACCCCATGACTACCGGATTTATTATGTAAACATTGATTTGCGTCATCAGTATGGAATTTCTCTCGCTGAGTCGCAGACGTTTCTCCGCGAGAAAATTCCCAGCGGCGAAGAGCCCGGAGAAACGGATTTTTCGCAGACTACAAGACGAGGTATCTTTTATGGGTGGTGGCGCTGCTGGAGGCCTGTGAAGTCACCAACAATGGTCTCCATATTAGCCGCCAACTTCGATTTTACCAAGAATTAGAAATCAGGTTAAACTGCGATAAATAGTACTTTTTGTGCTTGACATGTAAAATAACACATAAATAAGCACTTGCATCATTTCATCCAAACGCTGACTTTTATTGTTGAAAAAAGTTGAAAAACTTGCATTTTCACTCAAAAATGGCTTGACCACCTGCTACCTATGACGTCATATCTCGCAACCATTGAAACCGACATCACTAAACTTGTCTCAGAAATGTGCTCGAAGGATAAACAAAAAGGCTACTGAAAACGTCAGGTGTTGATGTGTTTTTTCGTCTAGGAAAAAGCTCAAAAATCTTCAGAGGGTGGTGGCAACTACCCCCCACCCCTCCCCCCGTACGTCCGAGGGTTAACAGACATACCTACAACAACCAACTGCACGAAGTCATATATAACGAGTCCATCAGGGTGATCAGGGGTAAGAAAACAGCCATAAAATCTCTCATCATCTTTGGTGACATTATAAAGTGTGAAGCTGGCCTGACCAGATGACAAATCACCTGTGCGACTTCCATTCATACGACCTTTGTATGCCTTAGGGACTGATCCAGGTGGCATCACATCGACACCACGGCCGTCTAAAGTTACTAAATGTCCGCTTCTCCAGTCAATGTCACTTCCACCATCATTCGCTAATCCAAAGGTTACCCAGTTAACTCCTCCAGAAAATATCCATGAGAATGTTACAGAATGGCCAACAATTCCTGTCATCTTTTTCTTAACATATGGTGTTTTAAATCTTACTGAAGCTGCTTGACCTTCAACGCAAACATGAAAACAAAAAATTTTTAAATGATAATTTTAAGGCAATAAAATCCGATGAAGAGTAATTTAATCGCACAGTTAAAAAGAGCTGAAAGAAAAAATAAAGCAGAAAAATGCATCGTTTAACAACAAAAATGATTTGTATCAGTTGTGATTAGAAGCACACTGGGGAAACTGTGCCAAGTAAAGTCAGGTGGAGTAATCGTAACTTTACCAGGGGTTCTGACGTCATCGGAGGGGCTGACATTACAGTGAAAAATAGGTAAGCCTGGTTTTCGTATAACCAGAAATACCAGACAACAAGCGTTTTTATCTGTTTCCCTTAAAAGTCCCAGAATTTTGCTTCTAAAGAAAATTTAAAGCCTGTTATTATGAAACCTTAACTGTTTGCGATGTTTAATCATTTTGCTCGTGCACCAATCTTCTAACTGCTGTGTAAACTCTTAAAGGGACACAGTCAGCTGATGCACATGCGCATTAGATACCATTTCTTAGGTTATTTGCATGTCACAAGACACGAGCGTGAAACAGAAAGTGAGAAGCGTATCCGAAATACTCAAAACAAACCTTGTTGAGTTGAATAATTTACCATCCTAAATCGTGATTATAGACCTTAAGCCACATCAGAGCACATATTTTTTATATACCATTGAGAATTCATCGATGGATTTGTCCAGGAAAAGCCAAACATCGACGAATACTTCTGAACTCGATCATCAGTAGAGGTGAGGAATGACACGGAGTCGCCATGAATCATTATCGAAGGTTCAAGGTCGAGACAGTTTCATTTTCCAAGCATATGTAACCTTTTCCATTGATTTTTCAAATACATATAACGATTATTTGCTCGCCAATGTTATTGATTCATTTCTTTTGTTATTTTGGTCAACGAAAGCGATTTCTCCCTCCCGGAGCCTACGCTTTTCTCACCTCTTCTGTTCATGTTCCTTTGGATACTGTTTTTAACCAAATATAATAAATATAATAAATGTAATGTCATAGGATGAGTTAAAGTTTGCTCAAAAAGAGGTTTTCTGCAAAAGATCGAGGATCAAATGAAACACTAGGAAGGATTGAAGCGGGTTTCTAGATGTTTTCACAGTACTGGAATCCAGAGTACACAGTGTGGAATCCAGATATCAAGACTGTCTTGGGTTACCCTATATGAGGTGATGTCATGTTGAGAAAGCGAAGAAACACATATAAACACAACTTTAATGTGCTCGACCTCCCTCGAATACATCAATTTTTGTTTATACTGAATGTACAGTACAAGAAGCTAAAACCTACAATTTCCGAGTGACACTAGAATTCTACATACAAGGGTAGGGTAGGAAAATGTTCCTACAATAGGTCCAGTCTTACTGTTTTCTCAATGACTCTGCCTAATTGAGTACAAAGAGCTGTCAGTGGCTGTGGTCACCCTTGGAATTTGACGTTGGTATTGAAAACGCTTTAACCGTGGTAAAAAGGATGTAAAAAGACTTTACTATAGTAACGTTCCAGATGGTTCCAGATGGTTTCCCAACAAAAACGTGTCACTCAAATGATGAGCCTGAGGACAGGTGATAATTCTTACGACATTCCATGAATGTTTTATTTTTCATCCAGTTACATGACTGTCTGTACATCATGCATTCACTGAAAATTGTGCCGCTGCTGATACTGCTTCTATCCCATTATTTTCTCGGCCAAATATAAGCTGTCCATGCTGAATTGCTTCGTGGCCGTGAGAAAAACCGCCCGGTGGGATTACGAAACTATTACGGATTGGTGGAACTCTAAAGTGAAAAGAACATGCAGGTTTCTTAAAAAAAAAGCGTGCCAACCAAAATCCATGTTCAGACAATAGATAGAAAAAATATGGCTACACGGAATAAAAAACAGCTGAATTGAATGATTTACTTCTAAATTTATTCTCGACTCAGAAATGAAACACGAACATTAGATGTAGGCGTATGATTCCTTGAAGTCCAGAATTTACCGTTGAATTACCTCGAATGAAAGCGAAAATTGTCTGAGTCACTGTGACATCTCTACTGTACTGTTTGGCACGAAAAAAGGAAAAGAATAGGCTAGCGGCGCTAAAAATACATTTGTATAAGTATTCAGCAACGTGACACTCAGGGAACGCATCTCAAATAATGCGACTAGATGTCAACTGAATAAACAAAGTTTAGATATATCAGCGATAAACCATATCGTTTCAGGAAAGTTTACTATAGTTAACTTTGCTTTCATCCTACCGCCGTTGCCACCGCAACAGACTAGATCTGTGTTTACCATAGTAAAATGGGAAAAGCCGGTCACATTAGAAAACGTGTTTACAGTAGTAAACTCGACTTTACTATAGCAAAAAAAGCTCAAGTGTGACCACAGCCAGTAACAGTTTAAGTTCTTTGTGGCTGCCACCGGGATTTTATATTGATCTTCTATTTTTGTCGTTTGCACATAATCAACCATTAACTATCTTGTACAGAAATTACATGTACGAACTCCTTGGTTTTCAACATGATCCCGATATCCAAAAAAAGTAACCGGCTTGCATTCAGACAAAGCTTTTTTTTTCACGGTTTGGGAATATCGACTTCTCGGAAAGATAAGGAAACAATAGCTGATTATGTTCTTGATATAACCATAGGTTTTTTTCTACAGTTTTAAAAAGATATTGTTCAACCAGCGAAGAAAACAACAAAGATCAATAGATGTCGAGATGGCTGATTTAGCTGTCAACATTTCTTCGAGGGATGAGGACTAAAAATGGGGTGCTCATAATCACGTTGTACCCGATCAAAAATCCTCGTTGTTTCACTATTCCAACCCCAAAAATATGTATATTTTTCCGGTCAAGGGAAATAAAAACAGACATTTTTCTAAAGACAAAATTCCTGTTGTTCTTATTCATTGTTCATTTCCAGCCACCAGGTTTCCAAAGAGCTTTACGATGGCTATGCAAGTTTGATTACATTAATTTATCAACTGAATACTTTTAGCTAACTTCCGTTAAGATTGATATTTTAAAAAGGCACTTTCGTTACATCATCTTTACATGAACTCAGAAAAAAACCTCATAATTTATTTTAATTTAATTTATTAACTCGGCATAATATGCAATAATACCACTCGTTGCTAATTGCTTGAAAATAGACGTATAAATTTATCCTAGAAGGAGATGAAATAATAAATTCTTTAACAAGCTTACCTGTACCCGCGAGTAGCTGAAGCAGCAGCAGCAGGGATCCAACCGAAATGGACATCTTGTGATCGTCTGTGACGTATAAGCTTCTTTTGGTTGACTTGATGGATAGAATGACCCGGGTATTTTCTTTGTTAGTGATCACAAAACGTAAATGTTCTCACAGAAGAGAAGATAAGCAGTCACACAGGTATATTAACCTCGCCGCAAGAATCATCTAGTCAAAACCACGTGACAAACTCAAGCGGAAGCCAAAAAAAAGTTACCTCACGCCATGCATTTTTAGTTTCCTCTACAGTCGTTGTATTGATCCGAAATTTAAGTTTATCTTTGACTTTTACAATTAGCCTGATGCACTTCCATGACGAGAAAACGAAAGCAGCTAGTCAAGTTGAGTTTATAAGTCTCACTCAAACATCTCAGGTTTGGGTGTCCCTGTGATTTGGGTATTCCTTCTCATATTACGTTTAATTGTCTGTTTTCACTGTCACGCAATCAAAAAATAAATGCAAATCATTCAATACATACAGTCCAGAATCTAGAAAACGAAATAAAATAAATATACAAAGAGCCTCGCCAAGAATAAGGTCTCTACGATATTTCATATACGAGATATTCGGAAAAAACGTTTTACCCAATTTTATAAAGCTTTGTATGGAGACGCTATGTTGGTGTCCCTTTGATTGAGGAGCACAAATATGGCCCCGACCGGAAAGCAACATAAAACATCTGTTTTTGAGTTTCCCTATTTATGCGTGACTTTATCGCTTGAGGAACCCATGAAGATTAAAGCTGAGACAAGGAATGTTTAGGTAACAAATCTCAAAAAATTGGTAACGTTTTAAACCCACGTAAGAGCTTTCCCGGCCGCCAGCTAAATACAGTGTCACGCAAATGAGAAAGCCTGGGAATCCTAGTGTCCTCTATCGCAAAACAAAGAACCATTTCTCGATTATTATTTCGATGAACACATTGCAGTGGAACCTCCATTCAGTTAAGCCCTCTCCTGATCGCAAAATGACAAATTAGGTAAGTTAAGCTTCCCTCACAACGACCTTGTCACCAAAACAAAATAACCGCGGCCTTTGCATTTTGCCGCTAAAACGAACCTGGCTCGTGTGCGCAGACTGACTAAGGTGAGTAAACCATCTCGTAGTCGTAGTCATCCTCTCTTGTAATCCAAATGTCTGTAGCGGAATGGTTAGGGAAAAGAGTACGTGTTGATAGCCGCCTTGGTAAATGAAATCTTACGTTAGATCTATGTGCGACCACTTTCTATATGAAACCATTTATTCGGATCATCAAAGATTCTCCAGTCAAATCCCTATAGCTGGAAGCTCTCGTAAACGGTCACCTCGCACAAGCGATCGCGACCACTTTTTGGGATGACGAATTTATAAATCTCCATCGATGTGTAACACTTGCCACTGTAAAATAGTGGGCCAAGGCTCAATAAGAAGAAAATATGACGTTATGTGTATAACTTTTGCTTCAGTCAGGGTAGTAACTGATTACATTAAGTAACTTGCCGCTTGGGGGGCTAAGGGAACAGGACTGACTAATCGATCTATGGTAGAGAAAAATTTCAGAATAAGCGAGAAAGTAAACGAAAGGCTCGCAACACGTCATTCAGTTTTGAATGATGCAACAATACTGTGGAGCTCTCACCGTTCGCTCGACATCTCGCTATCGGGCCTAGGGTTCTATTTTCTCTTCTTCTAGCTCTGTTCGGTAATGGTACAGACGCTGCTTCTCGTTTCTGCTTTTCCATGTGCTCTCTCATATCTTGCAATTCTTACACTCTCCTCTGCTTAATTGCGGTCTGGTGTCAGTAAATTCAAACGTGTATTTCCTCGACTGTTACAGACGAGCTTGGTTGATGATGCTGGTAATCTCATACCGTGCCGTCCTTCGTTTCTTAATTAGTTCCCGTGACTACTTTTGCTAGACGAGGAGGCTTTCTCCGGTCTGCTTCCATGTCCGAAGCTAGCAAAGCTATTCGAGGTGGGTACGTAGTGCTTGCAAATATTGTAAACGCAGTTAACTCTAATCAACATGTTCCCCAACTTAAGAATTTCCTTTTAGCTTTAAGTATTTTTAATTCCAACTGAATGTAAAGCGCTTTTGAATATTGTTTATAGTACAAATTAATTATTATTGCTGCTATTTATTTTTATAAGTAAATTAAACTTTGCATTAAGATATTCTGAATCGAAGTTTATAAAAATTTAAAACGAAATCCACACAACTTAAAACTGAACAGTAAATGAATGAATGAATAAATAAATAAATAAATAAAGTAAATAATCACATGGAGCTAAGAGCCGATTGAGCATTCAAAAACCTATTACTATGGGTTGTTAGGGGTTTAGAAGGGCTTTTTACACCATTTTGATATCCCCCCTACACCCCACCCCACCCAAAAAAAAATTGGAAAAAATTTAAAAAAAATTTTTTTGAATTTTTTTTACTATGAGTAGGTGTTACAAAAAAATGGTATAAAATTCTCTATTTGTTTTGTTTTGTTTTGTTTTGTTTTGTTTTTTCAGGGATATTTGGCATGGACTTGGCCGGGAAATAAAGGAACAATTTCTTTTTTAACATATCCTGCAAATACACTTCAGTTTGGACTAGATGGCGTCCATCTTGAATTTTGTTGCATAAATTATGCAATTTTTTTCACTTTTGAATTTTTTTTGGAAAACTGTATTGAATGTATTGAGAACAATTAATGTTTTTTTATAGAGCTAATTTATCCCTCTTTCAAATGGGATATGGCTTAAAACACTGCTGTAAATACCTACAGAGATATAATAAAAATATGAAAGTCGTCAATTTTAGCCTGATTTTTAGTAAGAAGACAATTTAAGAAACAAAGGCATATATTTTTTTTGTATTGAGTTTTGATGCATCGACAGGTGAAATGTATGGCGTACGATCCCCGCCAAAATTCATGGTTTGAATTTTAAATTGCTCATTTAAATTTTCAACTTCAACACTTGAATTGTACATCTGAATTCAATATTTTACACTCTTCCTTTAGAATTCACTTCACTGGAAAACGTTTTTACACTCGTCTTTTAGCTTTTGAACTCAACTATTTTATTTGACCTTGCTCGCTGTACATTTTCAACTCGACAAACAAATTTTTATACACAGCTACTTTTTATTAGGTTTGATACCTGAACTTTTTATTAGTTTTGATGCCTGAACTAGCACTCTACATTTGACTGAGATGACAATTTTGCATTCGATACTCACTCGCCGCATTTCGCCAGTCACCGCGTGAAATTTGAAACTCAACGTCGTATATTTTCAACTCAATTTTTTTTCAATTTTTGTTTACGCTTCAGTGATCATTGCTCGAGACAAAAGAAGCCTTTGTTTCGCTAGACAACACACGACTTCTACCTTAAGCCAAAATACTGCTTGCTCTGTTAAAACATAAAGCCTTTTAACTCAAAGATTTTCTTTTGTCCGTGAATGCGATCATTTCCTGCAATGTTTTCTCACGCCCAGATAGTTAGTGTTCTTTGCAGAATGTTAAATTCTTATGGATAGTGATTTATAGATCCAAATTTATATATAGAAGAATGAATTGCAGCTTAAAATGAAGCCGCATCAACTATGGACAAAATGCATTGTGTAGTGTAAGAAAATATCCATACCTCCTCCCCTGACGGAGGTCCGCTTTTGCTTTAGACCCCCCACCCCTCCACCCCTTGGAATTTGCCTTTCAGGGGTTTCTTGTCAGAACGCCAAACCCCCAGGAATTTCTGTAATTTTCCAACTTGCCTTAGGCACGGAAATAATATTTCCTCTGCTGCACACCATGCTGTTATCCAGTTTTCCGACAGAACAACAAATATCACAAAATTCTGATGCCCTTTAGTTGGAGAGACCTGTTTCCTTTAAAAATTTAAGTTGTATTTCAATTGCTGTAAGAATTAATTTGTTCAGGCACTAAACTGTATGCAATACATATCAGCTGGACTGGTAGCAGACTAATTGACCAGCGGGTAGATTATTTTCATTGATATGTTAGCTCCGAAATGGGCACGCGGGCCCCATAATTTAGCACGTTTTCCCTCCTGGGACCCTTGCATTACCCCTGGGTATTGAGCGTGGTATTTAAGTAACGATCCAGGTAAGAAGGGAAGCAATTTCTTTTGTTGAGGCGCAATACGCTTTCCTCACATAGAAATGTTTTCATCTTTACGCAGAGAATGCATAAACCTACAAAAAGGCAGTTTACGAATGAAAATGTATTTAAACTCTACTTTTAAAGAGTGTATTTTTGTGTTAAAACATTTCGACCAATCACAAGAGTTGCAAACAATAGCCAAGAAATGTTTACAATTTTACATGATCCGTACAATCTGTCATACGATTTCTGTGTAAAATATTGAATTCAGGTGTAAAATTCAAGTGTGAAGTTGAAAATTTAAATGAGCAATTTAAAATTCAAACCATGAATTTTGGCGGGGATCGTACGCCATAGAAATGCTCCACGCAACAAAAGGGTTTTCTAGGCCGATCATGCTGCAGTCCCTGTCAATCACAACACACAAATAGACCCCAGGTTTTTACAGTCATAGAGTACTAGCTATTTTACTGGAAGTTAACAGACTACACAGAGATCTATTAAGCTTTTGTTTTTCTGCCTTTACAGTCTTATGAACGTTGTGTCATTTGTTTTTGTCTCTTTCTTTTTCCTCTATTCAGTGTTTGGGAAAAAAAGGAATGGAACGGAAAAACAAACCAACAAATAAAGCATACTTGAAGCTACCCATCGAGGTAGTGAAATGGTGATATAAGCTTTCCCAATTTGGGGGTACAATATTCGGGAATTTAAAAACTTTCATCTCACGCAACAGAAACTTTGTTGATTTTGTTATTGTTGCAAAAAAAAACGCACACACACAAATAGATATTTGACAAAACTATTACTGCCTCCTAAACGTACAATCAGCAGGGTCTCGGTTATATTTGATCATTTTGAATATTTAAAACGTAACAAATGTTTAGGAATAAAATTACTGAAGGGGCAAAAAGAAATATTATAATAGCAGTTTTAGCTACCAGGAGAAAAAATCATTTTCATTACTACCCACCTTGAACGACTAAATGTACATAATCAAAGGCTGTAGAATATGGACCGACAGGAAATAACTCGCAGCCATAAAATTCCTCATCGCTTTTCTTGATTTTGGTAAGGATAAAAATGACAAAGCCAGAGGAAGCATTACCACTCCCACTTCCACGTCCAACGTATGCTTGAGGGGGTGTCATAGGTAGCTGTCCTTGAAGTCCAATAGATATGAGCTTCTTATTCACATTAACTGTGGCACTAACAGAATCCTTCAGTCCCCAGGTTACGGTTTCCACACCATTTGAAAAGTTCCAAGTAAAGTTAACGGATGAACCAACTATCCCGAACACGTCTCTGCCATCATATTTTTGAATGAATTTTATCTGACCTTACAAAGTAAATATACAAGATAGCTTACAAGTTAAGTCTACTAATTTATGGATGTTCTTAAAAACAATTTAAACTTGTATGAACTTACAACTCAAAATTACTTTGATCTAAGATTATAGGGTTCGTAATACACAAGGTGAAGTAAAAATGAAAAAAATGAATAATTCTTTTTTCTATATATTTATTTATTCATTTTCGATCAAATTATACAGTCAAGATGTCACTATGGAGTGGTTTACAGCTTCTCCAACAGATCTTAGCCTTCTTGATGACATCAATAACAAGACTTAAAGAAATGATTCCAAAGCCTGCGTTTAGATATTACAGCAGCTTACTCCAAAGGCAACAGGCTGCAGCAGCCAAAGTCCTCAACAAAATGCACACAAACCATCCCCCATGTAGATCATCGTGTTATGCTTCCTTGACCTCGTGTGGGGCACTGTTACCAGCATTAGCGTCTGGATGCTTCACCATACTTTCTCTATCGGACGGCGGCAAGTGCAGACTCCCAGCTTGACAAAGAGATAATTGTTGTCAAGGAATTCAAGGGACCAGGCACTGTTCACGTAGGTATTCCCTCTCCTGACAAATTGGAGTGCAAAATTTTCCGGAGAAATGGGGCACAAATAAGCCTCAAATAAGAGCTAAAAGACAAGGATTGACCTTTCTCGTTTTCAATTTCATTAGATTACCTTTGTTTACTTCGTCTTCTGAGCATTTCCATCCAGAGGTTTATAAATCAATGAACATTAATGTTTCCTAGCTTCAATTTCAACAATATATAAAAACTTAAAATTCAAAACAGAAGAGCACTGAGACAGAAATGGAAGATCCATCACAAGAGTAACGATCAGTGTAACGTTAAATTGAAAACCTCTCAAGAACATTACAGTTTAATTTTTGTGTCTTACATTTAGGCATGTGACCTTCTAGTCACTCTTGTTGACATGTATACTGTGAATCCGGTATCTCCGTTCATTTCTCTTCTTTTGAATTCATATTCTATATTCAGTCCTTTTTATGTTTCAATAGAAAGTTGCAGATGCAACTAAATTGGTCACGAACCCTGATGAACTAGCTGTCCGTTTTAATTCAGACCGGTATTTTACCAACTTTTACACCCGCAATGCAGGCAGCAACTAAGCGAAATTTTGTGGCATTAGCGTGGAAGTAGTGAATACAGATAAGCTAATGTTGAAGCTCTGCATGTGTCATCGGAGAGGGGGTCAGCCAGATAATGCATGAATGAATCGAACCTTCGGACACGATTTTATTTGTAAAACATTAAACAATGAACTGATGTTTATATACGACAATCCTCCAACATGCACAAGGTTAACCTATAATATTTACGCTTCCGTGCAGCTTCGTATCGTGCTCCGCGCAAGTAAATTACTGACGTGCAACGAATACAGCTTACTGTTAAAAGGTTTCATTGGCTGGAGACGACATCAGGCGATTATGGATACCGAAAGCCATTTAACCACACTATTTCCGATTGTGTTTTCTGCGAGAGTAATGTGCTTCTAGCTAGGTTTTGACAACGAGTATCATGAGTGAAATGAAGTCTTCAACCAACATCTATTTACAATACGGCAAGCTACCAAGAACTGTAAAATACAATGTGCAAGGCTAGAGCTGTGGATCTGATGACCATATATTTACTTAATTAGTTTTTATTTACAAGGCAGTAGGTAGGCTATACTAGATAGTATTTCGCGCTCGAAACTTCGTTTATAGGCTTACCTGACGACTGGACAATAAAAAGAACCACAAACACCAAATGAAATTTCATTTCGTTCTTCTCCAGAACGTAGGCTCGTTTCAGAAGCAAGATATTTCCTTTTCCGGTAAACTAGGAAGCTATTACGGAAATTAGTTCCACTCCGTACTTTGTATAATTTCCCTGAATTCAATATCAATTGACATTGTTCCCAGGACTTCTAAATATCTACACGTTCAAAGCGGCAGGCATCCTCGATCGGAGACCCAGGGGCAGTCAGTCGGGCCGGAAGAACGCGACAAAAGTTTTCAAGCATGGGCGGAAGAGCCCCTGGGTACCGACTCTCACCGGACCATTTCCAAACGGTTAAGCGAATGCTGGCTCCTGATTGAGCACAAAAAATGCTTTGTATTATTGTGTCCAATCGGCGAACAGCATCTCCTGAGTTCATTTCGTGAGTTCGTACACGACGGCTATTGACTCGATCACGGTTTGTCTGGCTCATTCAGCAAAGAAATGCATGCAGTTAGGAAACTTTCAGTTTGATATAAACGCTCCATTTCAAAATACTGTCTCCCCGAAAACTAAAGACGCTTTTCCAAAAATACAAGCTTGAGCTTACAACAGGTATTCACGCTTGCATCGACCACGCCTTCGTAAATATTAGGGAGTTTAAGATGCCACGACAGCTGGCAGCCACGAAAACGCCTCATGAAAAGTGAATTCACATTTTTTTCCGTCTCTATCGTGATTATTCCAACTCGCTTACTTTGTCAAATGCAAGCGAACTCTTCTGTAGCTGAATTTCTATCAACAATATCTAAGTTCAAAAAGAGAAAGAAAATTTTGTCATTACTTGTTTTCGTCCTTCATAGAACGTGAAATTAGGCGTTTTCACGTGGTAGTCATGCATTGACGGCAAAGAAATGTACAAAAAAGAGTGATGCAAGTGTAAAGTTGTTGTTTTGCCTTAGTTGTCAAGCTATTGCTTTGTTTACTTTCTCGTCGCCACTGCATCTTAAACTTCTTGTTATTTACGATACATTGTGATCCGTCAGAAACAGAATTTTCTCAGTGCAAATTGAATTGATCCTGCTCGTAGCATACGAAATCAGTAGTCCCAGCTAACGAAAAGAACTCAGGAGAAACTGTTCGCCGATTGGGCACAATAATACAAAGCATTTTTTATGCCCAATCAGGAGTTAGCATTCGCTTGACCGTTTGGAAATGGTCCGGTGAGAGTCGGTACCCAGGGGCTTTTCCACATGTGCTTGAAAACTTTAATCGCGCCTTTTCTGATCTCCCGGCCCGGCTGACCGCCCCTGGGTCTCCGAGGATGAGCGGCAGGCTTTTAGCGTTCAAAGCTTTATTACAGTGAAATTGTCGTCCGCAAAATTCAGTAAGGCATGCAAAACGAAGTCAATCACTTTGCCTGCCAACCCTTTTCAACCGATGAATCGATGAATCCGCTTCAGATTACTGAAGACCTTTGGTGTAAGTGATATCCTATCTTCATAAAAATTAATCACTCAACCTTCCTTGAACTGTAAGAGGTTTAAAAACCCAAGAGTCATTTCATATTAAGTAGGAAGAGCATGATTATCCACGCCAGTGCAAGAAGATTGTTGTTGACAGTGACTTACGTTTCGACACCCTGTTCGGTAGTCATCTTCAGAGTCAAAGTTAGTTGCATCACGTCAATTAGAGTCTTCATAGCCAATAACATCACGGCTTAACTGAAAGACGTCTAATAACATCGACACCTTAGCTGACCAATTAAATCAATAATCTGAGTTTAACCCTCGGACGTACACGCAAATTCATACTCCACCGTGTGGTACAAGGGGGGGGGGAGCCAAGAGGAGGTATATTTTTATGGATGGTGGCGCTGCTGGAGGCCTTTGACGTCACCAGCAAAGGTCGCCATCTTGGCCGCCATCTTGGATTTTACCAGGATTTAGAAATCAGGTTGAAACCGCGAAGAATGGTGATTTTTTTATTGTGCTTGACATGAAAAATGACACATAAATAAGCAGTTTGCATGATTTTAGCCACAATATTTACTTTTATTGTTTAAAAAGTTGAAAAAAAAAATTACTTTCATTCAAACATGGCTTGACCACCTGCTACGTATTTACATATCTCGTAACCATACAAAACTGACCATCACTGAACGTGACTCAAAATGCGCGGGATGAACGAACAGCTACTGAAAACATCTACCCTGCGAACAGAATCTCCTTCGATCTTCTCAGATAAGTCGAGAAGAGGTAGGAACCTCTGCCGACATCCTCGACAATTCATATCGAGCATGCTCCAAATTCAATTTTTTTCTGCGACGTCAAACCATTATCGTAGCATCCATACTCCAAATTGCACTCATTCAATATTCAGGACGATCGAAGCACGCGTCGGCTTTTAGCGCGAAACGAGAGGAAGGTCTTTTTACATAAGCTAGCGATGTAATCATTGATAGACATGATATTTGAAAACTCTAACGCCTTTCTATAGGCCAGTCCTGGGCAAATGATTGATAGTGCTCGTTTCTCTACATTCTCTAGACCTTTCTTTAAATACAATGGCAGGGCGTAGAAGAACGCAGGCGATGCGTAGGTCATGACTGACCTTATACAAGATTTATAAAAAAGAATTAATTCATGGCTTGCGACATTGGCCCTTTTCAATTGTATTAGGAAATGCATACGTTTAGAAGCTTTCTTTATGATTTGATCAATGTGCATATTCCACGTAAGGTTGTCGGAGATCTAACACTTAGTAATTTGCGCTTTCAACACATTCTAGCTCTTGATTATTTACTACTAGAGGTCTGTATGGTAAAAACAGTGGCTCATAGTACTGTTTCACCTCAGATGTTTAAATAGTATAAAATGTTGGTTTACAAGCACCCAAATTTGTTGGCAAGATTTTGTAAAGTAAACTTGTCGAAGGCAAAAAATTCTGCCTGAGTATATTTCAAGGCCTAATTAGTCTACGGTGATCAAGGGCCATTATGGCTCTTAAATGTGATCGAAGATGATTGCTATTTTGGGGGTGTACATATGAGGCTATCTTAGGCGATCTTAAGCTGTTTTCAAATTATTTTTCTCTAAAATCACTTAGCCTTTCCTTCAAAAGTCACATGAATGTGCTCTAAAGTTAACTGAATTTGGAATACAAGTTTATTGTTTGATTAAATTATAAATTTATTAATGGGAGCCTCGCTTTTTGCCCTGGCTAAATATTTATATTATAAATGGATATTCAACCTAACCTACGTACTATTCACCAAAAAACCTACGCTGCATGGTATTACGGAACAACACATTTCACTTAAATTAATCTGGAATAAAAAATGTCGAAATTTTGGTTCATTTGACCTTTAAAACGATCTACATTTTTTACTTGAACAGTTGTAGCAAGATATAATTTCTCTACTCATATTTCCTACATTGTTTTCATTTTATTTTCCTAAAACAAGAACGCAAAGGTGAAGGTACTAGTATATTAAACAAGGTAAAACAATGAAGGAAGAAAATTGTAACGACGAGTGTTGAGTTTGTGAAACGATGTAAAAATCCTGCAATGCAAATCCAGAATAATTAGTAGCTTGAGTTTATATGAAGAATTTAGCAGGCTCTTCGCAACGTGCGTGTAAGGTTCACATGCATTTCACTTACATTTCACTTTACGAACTCTTTAAGTTCTATGGAAACTTCTTAGATCCAGCGGAGAGTACAAAAGAAGAACCACTCTAGCGTACAAATTAAAAGGGCTGAAATTCGAGGATTTGCAAGAAGGCCTTATAAAAGTAAGTTCCCGGCGGTTTTTTCTACCAGCAAGAAGAAATACACGAACAGAAATTTGCTGAGGATTAGAACTATTCGTCTTCAACAACCTAGTCTTTGATACTACCGGTCAAACAGCAAGTAACTAGAACATAATTAGGTAGCATGATTTTTCTTTCTTGTAGGGAGTAAAACAAGCCGTGGGAAGATGAGACTTCCAAAAAATTACCAGTCCGCCAAGCTCATCTGCACGCCAAGAGGGTCTTTTCCTCCATATGGTTGTTGTCTAACTGCCTTTTACTATCTTCCTTTCAAGCTGAACTCGATGCTTTAGTTTCTAATTCTAACTATAAATTCTCGTAAACCTTTACCTTTGCCTCGCATGCCTTTCGCGCTTCTCAGGCACTTGGGATTCCCTTCTCCTTTCCTTTCAAACGCCTGCTACGCAAGTTATAAATTTATCGTAGGAAGAAAAATCGGTCCGTAATTTACAGGACGGACTTGTGTTAGACCTATTTATAGCGCAACCACGTAAGATCAAGCCGTATGAAAGCAGCGAAAATTCGGCCTGATCTTAGCCTACTTTACCTTTTAACCACAGGTTGCGTCATTAGTGATAACATCAAGGAAATGCCCTCACCTAGTTACATATTAAGTACCTCTATGGGAATAAACTCTTAAAGATTAACTTGATTCCAAAAGGGCTTGGTAGCTACATTCTTTTCTGATTTGATACTATACGGCTTTATTACGAAGGTTGAATACGGCTCTAACATACTGTGACTGAAAATTACTGCCAAAGGCACTTAGAGTAGAACTGGCAGGCTGGACGGGTTATGTTGAGAATAAAATATTAATCATTTCTCAAAATTTTCCCTTAAACCCACCATTGCTAGACATACCATTTACGAATAGACTTATCCGGCTGGGTAGGTGTGATCTATGGTTAAATTCTCTTTAGACTAGGCAAGGTTGATCGGACATGTAAGGATTGGTAATTTGTTTTCCCTGTATTTCAACTAGACAAAACTAGTCTTCTAGTACATCAAGAGACTATGAGGACTACCTCATAGTCTCTTGAGTACATGTATAAAGAGGTAACTACAAAAAGAACTGTATTAAGTTTATCTCGTCTGTTTATCCCGTCTCTTCAAGAATTTTTCCCTTGTTGGGAAGGATTGAATGTTATAACAAATGGTCCTCTGTCAGATTCTTGTCTTGTGGATGTTTCGAAGGCGTGGCTGCGCCAGTCAACAAGGTAAGTAGAAACAACAGAACACGATCCGAACAAAATGGCGGAAAAGTAACAACAAGAACAACAACAACAGAACACGATCCGAACAAATGACGATCCGAACACGATCCGAACAAAATGGCGGAAAAGTAACAACAAGAACAACGTCCACAGAGCAAAGGAGTCTGGGTAAAGACAGAGTCCGCTTGCCTAGGTGCGCGCGGCTCACTACTCAATACAATGAAGTAACATAACTAATAATGCCTTGCCTTCAATTGTAAGTGTTATTCTATATTCTATCTTGATCTACACCAAGATCCAGCTTTTCCTCGCTCCTGTTTTTCCAGAGGTAGTCCTTGCAAGAATTGTTCGCAAATTCCCTTCAGGACTGGATTGGTCTGCCCGGTCATTTCTAATAAATGCAAAGCGCCTATAAGCATCCGATACACCACCAGGCTTTGTGCTTAAGATTGCCTTTGGTTACTGATAACCTAAAGTCTATGCTATTTCATAAACTTTAGAAACTTTGTTTACCATCTTCTAAAAAGGGTTATTTGTCTGCAGGTGAGAAGAATGCTGAAGATTTTGACTCTACCCACCTTTAACAGCGAAGTTCACAGTATCATATTTCGCCTTCAAATCAAGATCTCTGGGGTACAACACACAGCCATAGATTGTTTCATCTTTTTTTGTAATAGAATGAAGGGTGAAGATGACCTGACTATAAGAGGAATTGCCTTTGCGACTTCCAACTACTCGTCCATAGTATGTTGATGAGCTTGAAACTTGTACTTTGGCTGATTTTGTTACCTGCAAAAGTATTGTCACAAAATATTTGTTTGTTTTATCCCATACTCCAAATGAAATCCGTCTAACATCACCAGAAAAGCTCCAACTGAGGTTGAAAGAGGAGTGAACCAATCCAGTCACAGTCTGACCACTATATTGTGATATAAATCGTATCTGGGTAGTTGCTACAAAAGTCAATTAAAAGAATGGTAACGTTGTAAGCAAACAGCAGAAACAGGTCACATGCAAATTATGTACTGTTAAAGGGTGCTTTGTCAAGAGTCTGCAGCCTACCCCATCATTCATTTTTACTTTGGGTACAATAAAAAACAGCCTAAAAATAATCCATGTGCAAGACGTGGTGCATGCAAGACGTTCCTGTACAGCAAGAACACGCGAGTCGCTGCAAGCATGGCCAGAAATTCCGGACATTTGAGCCCGCATTCTATCTGCGGTCTTACCACTAAAATAAAGATGGCGGAAAATACGAGTCGCCTTCGACCAAGAAATGTTCTTGATTATTCAGAGCTAAACGCCCTTTCTTCTGTCGTTCTTTACAACACATCCAAAAGAAAGAAGACATAGCTACAACATGGCTCTTGTAATAGGCGTTCTTGCTTTGCTCCATGCAAACATCGCAAACAATCGTATCCGATGTGTACAGTGAAAATTATGTCTTCTGATGATACACATTGTTTACGAACATATTGCAAGCACTGATCATCGCTAACACTTACAGAGTTCTTAAACTTGTCAATTTGAATTAAATCTAAGTTATTCGACATTTTTAACAAACAAAAACCGATCCGGTCTGGTGGTTGCGTGAAAAATTTTAATATTCCCGCGAAAATGTGACGCGTCCATGGGGATGTTTACTGGCCAAAAGTACTCTCCATTGTCCTTGTATCCCACAATTCTCTACAGCATTAGAAAGCTTGTTTTTCACCGAAAATTTTGATACCAAACATGGCGGAGTTTGCTGCAAAATGCGAGCTTTTTGCCGAAAAATATGGCATGTGGTTCTCGGATCAACACAAACAAGACGCTTGCGTGACACTTGATACCTTCTCTTTTATTAGAACTGATTTGTGCTACTCTGAACTGTTTTTGAAGGCAATTAGCAGGGCGATGAAATCAGCCTCGAAGGTGAAAACTGGTCAAATAGTACATCATACGGTGCTTTTCCTCAAGCGATCGCGGCACTTGGGATATCTCGATTATGTTGTCTGCTTTAGCGGATCAAAATCTGTTTGGGATGCAAATATTGGATTTCAAGCCTCTGTAATATAGAGCATTGTATGAGCCAAGCTTCGAAAATAAACATCGATGAAAAGCAGGGCCAGTAACATTTGCTGATGAAAAGCAACTAATCAGAATAGCCGAGGAAACTTTTAAGAACACGACCGCATCGCGGCACTTGTTCCCGGTAAGCCAGAACTTGCTCTATTTTATTTTGTTTTATTTCTGCCATACATTTCCTTTGAGTGTTTGGCGGCCATATTGCCAAGTAACCCGGCGCGTGCGCCGTTGCGTTGTCCGGAATTTCTGGCCATGAAGGGAAAATGTCGTATTTTTTGGTTTACCTGCAAAACATTAGAGCTTAAGACGTGAAAATCTAACTGCAAGAAGCTGCAGATGGCTATAAAAATTATCGCAGGCCTAAAGAAAGTGCAAGATCATGATCAAAGTTTGCATATAGCTTTTGAGTATCGTTCGCGTCAGATAGTCAAATAGTTATTCTTCAGGACGTTTTGACCACGTACCAGGGGCGGACCCAGGGACTTTTTATTTGGGGTTCCAAACTTTCAAAAAGGAGTGCTGAACTTTTTTGAGGCAAATAATCCCCCTACCCCCTAAAAAAACAACCAAGCCTTCCCTACGGGCACACTAGCACGTTATTATTCTTTGGCCCCTTTGTAGTATGGGAAAATGGTGAGGAAAACAGGCATGCAGAATTGTTCAAATTAGTGTTAAAAGCACGAAATTTGGCAGAGATATAGAGATTATCTGGATAGGACGTGACGCCCCAAGCTGAATACTTCCAGTTTTTTAGCCATGAGATTAATTATCTTTCAAACAGCAAGAACTCAGTCTTAAAGTGAAAGCTCGGGTCCGAATAATGTACACTATAGTGCACAGTACTACTCGATCAAAGAACCACGCTCTGTGAGTGATACTTCTAGAGATATAGATGAGGAATACATTATGATAAAAATACGTAAATTATGCACTGTTCAAGCTTGTGCATACTTTAACGCTTGTATATGGATTGGTGTTAATGTTATGAATAAATCTGGATAGGACGCTACGCCCCTTTTCAAGCACTTCCAGTTATATAGCTATGGAATCGATTATATAAAAAGGCAGAAAAAGAGCTCAATTAGGAAGGAATCAAAGATTCAAAATGTCACTGTGATTAGCTACATTGCGAAGTGAATTTTTTATCCACGTCTTTGGGGGATACTTAGAGAGAATTAGATGCTACATTGGTATTACTGAAAGGGTACAATAGAGTACCAAAGATGCGCGCACATTTTATATTTCTGTACTTCCATCTCGTCAATAATATTTCCATGCAATTATTAGATCTTAAATGTTGCCACGTTCTTTATTGAGTAATTACAAATGTGCAGTCACGGAATTAATTTTCACAAAACCGAAACTTAATCTGAAATCACACATAGTGATAAACCCACACCCGTGCTTGCTTTGCGAAATCGTCTTTTTCCCAATGTTGGGGCAGCACAGTTTATTCGACGCGTCTTTACATCAACAATGAAAAATTTACTTGACTTTCGTATTAAACAGCCTGCGTGGTGTGGCGAGACAATGAAAGCCTTTGTGCAGCAAAGTAAAACGAAAATCTGCCGCCAAGCGTTTCCAATATACGTAAAAGGCGCCATCTTCGATATTTAAGCGCAAAGAAAATGTCACCTGAAAATAGGCCGGAAACATAAGAAAGACTGAAATGAAAAACGAAATCATGAGTTTCGTTTACAAAAACAAGGCTAGTTACCAAACATTCCGCCCCCCCCCCCCTGGTCACGCGCCTAGGGTTGGAGGTCCAACATCATGCAGCACTTAGATTTCCTCATGATCATTCTCCAGGAGACGCAAATTTTGACCAACGAGGTTTAAATTAGGTAGAGCTCTGCACCATTTCTCTCTTACTTGCATTGATGGAAGATACACTCACAATCACCTCTTTCAAACCGATCCACCAGAAATTGCACCTGCCTCTACACGATGGAACTGGTCTGCCATTCCAAACGAACCCGGGGTAAGCAATAGCCTTCCTCTGCAGTATGGAGTGAGAAGGGGCAATTCGCCAAAGGTAGTATTGGTCATCAGAATAAGCGGTAAGAGCACACCCATTTAACACTCGTTCCGCCTTAGTTAGCAACGTCTGCAAAATTGCCTTTACCATTTGGGTCCACATGACATTTCCATTTCCATTTGCATCCTCGGTGAAGCTGTTCGCGCTCAATCTGAAGCTGGTTCCCCTGTTCGAGAAGAGATGTGGCGACTTAGAAAGTGTTCGAAAGGAATTAGATGCGGCTTGGGAGAGGTACGACAATTTTTATGAGAATCATATCGCGGAGAACTTGTCAGAAGGCGAACTTGGTCGTGTGTAAGACAGGTACACAGAAATAGTAGTTCAGTATGGAGAATGCACAATAAAAATTAATGATTGTTTAACGCAAATGAAGAAAACGAGTACTAAAGGAAAGTCAGTTAAATCAGCGCCTTCGAATTCTTTAAAACAATCGAGATTAAAAGATCTAAAAAGGGATATCGAAATGAAAAAGTTAATATTAGAGCAAGAGCAAGAACGGGCACAATTTGAACTTGCGATGGAGAGGAAGAAAATTGAACTGGAATTTGAAAAGAAGAAAAGAGCATGCGAATTAAAATTTCAGATCCAAATAGCCGAGAAAGAGGCAAAGCTTTTAGAAGATGATAGGAGCGATAGCAACAGCCAACGTACGTGGTCTGGGGGGTAAAAGTGGTTTTTGAGTTTCTACCGACAAAGGTTGAGAAATGGAGAGCGAGCTGTGCCGATAAGAATAAAAAGCCCAAATACGACCCTGAGAAGGGTGGGAAAAAAGAACCACGAGCCGACAGGACGAAATAACGTGTTTCCGTATTTTGTAAACTCGACGGAAACGGGAAGTTGCTTATATCCGTCACGCGTTTCCGCCCTGCGGAAACATGGTGATCTAGTTTTCCTTGGACGGGACGCGTTTCCGCGTTGGAAACGAACGATCATGTTTCCGCCACATTTCTGTTATCACATTTGCGTTCTTTCTTGTTTCCGTTACGTTTCAGGTGACGTTTTTCTTCTTTTTCTTTAACCCATGTCCAATATCGCATGATAATGTACAGTAAAGGTGAAAAAAGGTAAATTTACTCTCGAGATCGGGCCATTAAACGGTTCTCATGCATTTTTCGCGCACGTTGCATTGATGCAAAGGCTTTGAAGTATGCCAGGTTCCCATTACTTTTGATTCTAAGTGATAAAAATCGCAGAGAATACCAACAGCTTTCGATATTTGCCAGATTGATCTCAATAAATACTGGCTTTTAAAAAATGATTTTAGACGGAGAAAACAAGAAAGGTTGGGGCCTAGAAGAGAGCGGAGTGCTTGTCAGCGGACTTTTCTTTTGCTCATGCTCATTGTGGTAATTCTTTTTGGCGTCCATTTTGAAAGTGATTGGAACGCATCGAGTCGGTATATTTTTGCTTTCTGATGGCACCACAAATCATCTAAGGGTTGTTATGTATATTTATCGAGCCACCGGCCTTCAGTATTCGATCGCTTCCCTCGTAAAGCGACCCTTTTCTGACACACAGTGAGACAAAAAGCTTCCTGATGCGCAAGTATAATTTGGAAGCTGAGGAGGATTGTGATGGAGAATACAGATAGCAGCAGATAGTAAGACGAGGTAAGCTTAACAGTTTTCCATATTTCATTTTTGTGGTCTGCGGCATTTGATATAATGCTTGGTAGATATATTTGTTGACACAAAGCTGTGATTGATAAGTAATTTCCCAAGTTTCATATACGGACATATAGGTGTAATTGACATTACTATTACAGTTGATTTTACATTGCTTTACGACGCTGCATTGCGAAGTTTGTTGGCAAATTGGGTACTACGGTACGTTAAAAAAGTACATGTAGCAGAAATTAGCCAACACTGTTGCGAACTTCAAGACGTAGTTGTCAACATTGGTTCTACTGAACTTCATATCTTTGTTTGAAAGCAGGAAACTGCTACATAATGAACCCGGATCCTTTTACTAAACAGGGCAAGGCACTTCCCTGTGAGGTCTGTGAAATGATTGTAGAAAAATGGTTAGAGGGTTCCAGTGATTTTGTTACAAATAGTATTATGGTTAGTCCTGGGACTCATCTTGTGAGTAGTCACAAGTCCCTGTCCATAACCAGTGAGTCCCTGTTAAAAAAAAAAAGAGTCCTGAATTGAAAATGGGCCTTTTAACCAGACGGTTAATTTGGAGACAAACGCCAAAACTTTTTATTACAGTTTACTGAAACCAAAATAAAGTCCTTCTATACTTTTAAAGCACAAAAGACTAAAATAAAGAGGGGGTTCGAAACCATTCCAAAAAGTGCATCATGTTAATTTACCGACAGCACTTAAACACGGAATCCGGAATCCAAAAACGGAATACGGAATCAAATATCAAATATCATTAAAGAATTTCACATTGCATAATTTAGTACAATCCAAAGAGAATTTGTTTCACACTGTAGTTTCCTTGGCAGTTCCCTTAAATATATTCTTTGTTATTGTGTCTTGATAAGGTTTGCCATAGTGTGGGTTATTGCACTGCAAGGCCGATGAAAGTAATTTTACTTTTAATTCTTATTCAAGAATCTAGTAGTAGTAGATTCTTTATTTTAAAAAACTTGGGAAAATCTTCAGTAACAATGGAGCAAAAATCTAATTACAACTAATCAGACTAAAACTATCGATATACTGTTTTACAAGACTGCCGAGTGAGAGTCCGACGACTCAAATACATGTTTAATTTGCTCTTTAATTTTCCTGACTGATTTAATTTCTCTCACATTTTCAGGTAAAGAGTTCCACAACAAAGCACCGCTGTAACTGAAACTTCGTTTCAAGTAGTTAGTAGGCGGCTTGGGCAACGTCAATTTATGAAAGGAATTGCGCAAGTCATATTCCGTGCTTCGTTCATGAAATAGGTTCTGCAAGTACACTGGAGCTTGTTCATTTAGAGATTTAAACATCATTATTGCTTTATGCTCCTTTCTCCTTATAACTAATTTGTCCCATTCGAGTATATCTAGAAGCAGGCTCGAGCTAGTCCCATAGTTGGCCTTTAAAATTACTCTAGCTGCACGGTTCTGTGACTTTTGTAATTTGTCACTCAGTTGATCACTTAAGCCATCCCAAACGAGGCTACAGTAATCAAAGTGAGGCTGAATTAAGGAGTTATAGTCTAGTACCGCAGTAGATTGGGAAATAAGGGGCCTGATACGTCTAAGGGCACCTATAGCCGAAGTTACCTTCTTACACAATTCGTTAACATGATTAGACCAGGAAAATATGGGTTGGATAATACAGTTAAATATTGCCTTTGTAGCTAAATGTCAAGAATAGTAGTAGTTGGCCTCAGACCACACCAAACTGAATGCTCAACACATGACTGACCCGTGACGTGACCACAGTTCCGGTGTTTTAGCAATGAGTACAACTTTTTCGCCAAGCTGAATACTGATGGGATACTGGTGTACCAGTAATAGAGTTTACGTTGGCGTCAGAATTTTTGTTGAAGAAGCGTATTAAACATGGCGCATTATTTTGATGTAATTAGTTGCGGAATCAAGCAAATGCATGCACAATTCTCTCTTCTCTTCGGACACCACAATGCCATGGTTCCCTTGAGTAAGTTGTCTTGATAAATAAAACTGAACACTTTTGAAGACAACCCAGAAAAGACACTCAAGAAAAACTTGAGGCGACGCCTTTCAGTTATATAAACGACGCCGCTGTCGATTTAAACGAAGTCTGTCTCCATATAACTCACCTTTTTCTTAAGGAACTAGCTTTTGTCAGTGAGGTTTTTTTCCTCGCTTTGCTGTCCCATGAGAATTTGCATTCATTGCTGGAAGTCGTATCAAGAGTCTTTTCACCAGAATCGACTCCTCTAGTGATACAGCAGTCTCCTCTACTCAGCTAATTTATTCATTTATGTCTTTTTTTATCTGTTTATTTATTTTATTGTCATTGCTAATATATATAATTTTCTTTCAAATCGATCGCTTGGAACTTTCTTTCACGGATTCCGTATTCCGTTTCTGTTTCCGTTTCCGTGATTCCGTTTCCGTTGCTGCATTCCGGATTCCATGTTTTAGAGCTGCTGTTAATTTACTGAGAAAGATGGTACACCACTGTAACAGGTACTGTCGATTGGTTTGTACATCCAGGAAGCCCCTACACAGAGTTAGAGTTAGCAAACACCAAGTATGTATGCTACGGAAATACAAAGACATTTAAACGAAAATCAGGTTGTTGACCTGCAAAGGCTCGCTAAGTTGTTTATTGACACGTGATTTGGGTTACTCGTAGAATTAGTTGACAATAGTTCCAAAAGAGAGCTTATAATAATAGTATAATAATGTTTGACTGAGAACGCTCAAGAAAAACTTGAAGACCGTTTAGATGTCTGCAGTAACTGTGATCCCAGTCCTGAAAAAGCAATTCTTTGATGAGAGGTCAGTGATTAAAACAACCGGAAAAAGAAGTTACTGTTGAGCAAACTTGTGAAGTTCAGTCGCACCAAAGTTGACAACTACAGCTGTATGTCTTGAAGTTCGCAATTTGATTCCCTAACTCGCTATGTAATTGGCTACTTTGTAATATACATCTAGTACCCAATTTCCCAACTAACTTCTCAAAGTGGCGCAGTAAATAATGTGAAATCGACTGTAACAGAGTGATCCAGACAATACTAAACATTGTGACACAGCCCCTTTAGTCTTCATTTCAGTGGACAGCAGTGGAGTTAAACTAGTAAAACTACTTTTATTTATCCTGTACTACCCTGCGGTTCTATGCAAGCATCATATTGACCAAGGGGAAGGGGGATACTCCTTACAATGTATATGTTCTCTTAAATGAAATCCAAATGATTTTTCCACAACTTGCAAAGCAACCAGCAGATTTGTTCACTGATCATTCGTTAAATAACCAAAGATTGGTGGTTTTGAGATAAAAACTGAAAAAGGGAAATTGAAGGTGGAACAATTTCTCTATATTATAGTTTGGTTATTCACAAGTGTATTGATTTAATGTCGCTTTTCAGACATAGCATAGTACCACATAAGGACACATTATTGGCAATATAGACAAGTGAAAAACAGTTTAGTACACAATTGTGACAAAGGCACTTTAAGGTCATTTCAATAATTCAAGGAACTGAGCTTTCAGGAATAGTTTTGCTTTGTTTACTAGGGGTGTTGAATATAAACTATGAATTTACAGCAGTTACTACTAAATGCGAACCTGGGTTTTGGTAGACGTCAATCAACTGTTGCCATGGTTTTTCACACGTTGGCTTAGAGAAGATTCTTTCTCTGTTTCCCAAGCACTCAGAAGAATATGTCGGCGTTTCAGCCGGTTTTGCAATATTTTGCTACAGGATCTGACACCGGTTTATGTCAAGACTACGAGGAGTATAAATAATATTTGTTGAGCGTTTTTCGGAGGAAACTCAAATTATTGACATATTTACACACTGTAAGTTACAACCACATAAGCTTTCTCAATACACGCTCGCAACTCGTCTGAGTCCTTGCTAGTTCTAGATTCTATTCGATAACATGAAGAATGATAAGAAGTAAAATTCACTTTCTAAAACAGCCTCCATTCAGAGGAAACTTTTTCGCTTTTCGGTGTGATATCTTTCGTTTCTTGAATTTATATTAGCTTCTTGGCAATTCATCCACGGCTCCCGTGTTTTCATACAGTCAAATAAATAATCAGCCTGACTGACGTTACGTAAACTTTAGAGAATGTTTTGGCTACTTCACTCAGCTCGCAGAGAACTTGTTTTAACAATGTAATCCTTCATCTTATAAAAAATAATTTAAAAAGCTGTCGTCATTTGATCTTGTAAGTCTCTGTTGTTCAGCGATGAGGGAACCTGTCAGAGTGCGTGGAATACCATGGAAACAGTTGATTGACTTCCACGAAAACTCAGGTTTAGACAGAAAAAAAACCTTCAAGGGCGTGTGTTAGTGGGTAACCGCTGTAAGGTGTTGAACTGACCGTAATAAACAGAGTGGAATGTTGAGAAGTGAATTTGTTTATTCTTATTTATAAGCTCTATAGAATAGACTTAGTTTGACTAAATTTGACACTTTCTCTAGTGTTTTTTATCAGCATCATAACTATAGTAATCTCATATCCACACTCGTAGCTCAGCATACATTTTTTGTCAGTTAAGACGCTACATTGTTACGGTGACTGCCACTTGTTTTTTTAGTTTCCCTTGCAACTTCAATACCAAGAAACATTAGTACAATATGTGAGAAAAACAAAGAGGCATTATATTTTTGTCAATTATTGATTTATTTTCTCTGTCGGTTTGCCTCTCACTGCTAAAATATTTATTTAAGGAAACACATGTACATTGTACATGTATATCCAGCATATCACAATTTTTGAATGTTTGGTTTTCAAACTAGATCAAACTCTTTCAAATGAAAGAGTTTGATGCAGCTCAGCCGTTCAACAAAACCCAACTCACAAAAAAAAATGGAATAAATCATTTGATTTTCGAAGTCAATCAAACATTGGGTTGGGTTATCAAACAAAGTGGAACTCACATAAGGAATACTCGAATGGAACAAAATCAAATGTTTCAATTCCAATCAATAATCAATGGCAAGTGTATTAATTATTGATCTAGTGTCAAAGCAGTCAAGGCGATGTAAGGTGGTGCCTCTTTTATTATTTCCATTTCAGAGTCAAATTCTAAAATAAACATTCTCTGTGAAAATGTCAATACATTTATTAATTTTGTTTACCAAGGAAAAAGTCTTGAAATCTGCAAGTTGAAATCATCTTGGGAATCATCTCAATTATTACTCTTCGCTTCTTAATTGGCCTCAATTGTAGCATATTCTTCCTGAATCCAGCACTCATCAGATTTGCCTGGCTTGTTGCTTTCTTAAAGTTGACTCAGTTTTCTCATTTTGATTTTTTTTCAATATAATTTGGTTTGTTTCGATTTTGTTCAGGCATCAAACTCTCAAAAAAGCTGCTTTGATATTGTTTGACGGCAAAACTGTTTTGTTCGGAAGAGTTTGATGGCAATTTTGTTCTGTGTAATACATTATTCACAGCAAGTATACATTTACTGCAATAAATTATCTGCTGCCTACTGGGGTGATTGCTTTACAAGTTGTGAGAACATCATTTCTTGCTCCCAGAACTTGTTACTTTCCCCTGTCTCCCCTGGTATTGGCCCTGTACGTGTAGATGATAATGTGCCACCTGAGAGAGATTGTGCCCTGGAAAATAGGCTTTTTGTTACTGATACTGGGAATCATAGACAGCCTTTGCTTGCATTTCACCCCTGGTCCACAGTCTTAACTTTGCAGTGTGCAGGCAACATAATGTACTGGCTATTACTATGAAACACAACTGTATATACATGTACGTATGTAAATGTAATGTGATAAATTATGATTTGTATATTACTTATTTAGTATGTTTTATTCTTATAAGAATATCTACATTAAAAATCTTACAGCTAAAAGGTTTCCCCCACCCCCATGATAGCCTGGGGAATAGCCTCCGTGTTTTACTTATACAGCACTTTGTTCTGTTTTTCATACAACAGGCAGATCACCTTGGTATGTGATGTTGGTGCAGAATGTTCTCTCAAAGCAAGCCGGATCATGGAACTTAATTTCAGTCTCAATTTACTGTGCTGTATGCTTAGTCAAACAAGTCAAGTTCTGCAAATGTAAATCTTGAAATACTACTTCCATGCTAAAGACAAAAAATGTCCAACTGCTACCTCCATTGGGCAAGATGAAGCGAACCCTGCATTCTTATTGGCTACCCAAGCAGGCGAGATTGGCCCATTTTGTCCACTTGGGATTTCCTGTGTTGGTCCCGTAAGTACTGTAAAAGTTCTCTTCTTGGCCATGTAATAAATCATTTATTGACCAGGGCCCAGTTGTTCGAAGCCTAATTAGCGTTAACCCGGGGTTAAATTGTAACCTGGGTTCCTCTCTCTTTTGTTTAAAAGCATTTTCTTGGATAAACCTATTCTTTAGAGCATCCATTCGTCAAATTATAGACAAAAAGGATTAAACTGAATTTGCTCTTTCAGCTTTCATATCTAAATTCAAATTTGGCTCTAACCCTGGGTTATCTTAACCAAGCTTTGAACAACTTTGAAATTTGGCCAACTTCAGGCTTAAATGCTATAACTGCATAAATCACCAAGAATTATTATTGTTTGTGCTTCGTGATGAAATTGGCTTGATACATGTACATGTATCTTCTTCATAACTCTACAAGTCGAGCATTTTGTGTATGGATAAAGACACTACATGTAAGTAATGACTTCAGCATAGAAGTGACCTAAAACGTATACAGCTATTTCGAGAAAGGTTGTCGGAAAAAACGTGCACGCGACAATCCCGAAAGGCAATATGGGATATGATCAATACACTGTTCCTGACGTCTGTGCTGTCGAACCTACTTTTGTTGCTTTCCTTTAGCACTAGAAAACACATTTCCATGGCCTTTCGTGCCAATTCTTTCAAATTTCTTTGAAGAACGGAGAACTCAAAATCTCCCACAATGCCTTTTGGGATTGTCGCGTGCACTTTTTCCGACAACCTTTCTCGAAATAGCTGTATATGAAACACACAAACAGTTTTAGCAGACTTGTATTATGTAAAACTGTAGCCATACTTTTTTTGTTTTTTGTTTTTTTTTGCATTTGAATCTTTGCACTGGTCATAGAAAATTGTGTCGTTTAGACAATAGTTTATACTATCCTGAAGCAGAATGGTCACATAAGTAAGTAAGGTATATGATCATGCAGGTTAGTATAGTTCCTAAGTTGGGGACGTCTTTGGGTTTCATGTGTCATACACGCGAGAGCTATTTCTGGTCAAATTAAACGCACCGGGTCCCCCGACGGTGTCGGTTTCCCATATGGCAAAAGTAACGACCCTCCCCCGCGAGAGTCACGTTTTGTCGATCTGACGCGGTCGCTAAGCTCCAAGATTTGAATCTCGTAGGATACATCTCAGCTTGCGCATCATGGCGAAGCGAAGCCCGCCAGAATCGATGCGAAATGCAGCGCTCCTTGGGCTCATGCAGCCGAATTTAGAAACTGGCGCTCGTCGAACGGGTAGATATACGCTCTTCGGTCTGGCTGGTGGGAATTTTAGGGAGATCGATCGCTTTGTTTGGAATTTATTGGCCTTCGCGTGGCGAGTGTTGGTTAGAAGGTCTCCAGCCTTCCCTTCTTTTATAGTGTTCAGTACTCGATGGAAAGAAAGTCGACTAAACGGCGTTTAAACCGGCTGTGGGACACAGAGTGGTTATGAAATAAAGGTAAGGGAACTTTTTGAATCAATATTTCGCGTGATCATGATTTTTTTTCTTAGCGTTTTAGATTCGAATACATGTGATAAGACTCGTACATTAAGGGCCCGAATCACATGTAATAATGCAAGAAATATCGTCCTTCGTTATCATAAAGGCTACTAGTACAAACAGACAAACAAGAAGACTTCATATCTTTAAGATTTTTGCATTTATTTAGCATCAGATAATACACTAATAATTCTAGTATATTCCGACCAAATGCGACCAAATGACCTCTGAAGCCCGAACCCACACATATTGCGCTTGGGCTGCCTGTGGTATAGTTCCTATTGGGACTGTTAAAAGGAACTGACGTTTTGACATTGCCCATAAAAAATGATCACCTAGTTGTCAAAACATTAGTTGCTGTCAACAACAGTCCTACTCAGTACTCAGGACTACAATGTACACTTACCCCACAAATCATATTCCACTTTGTTGAAATATTATAGACAACCAAAACTATCACTAGCCATAAGCTGTGCATGGAAAAAAAATTTTCTAGTGGATTTCTTAATGGAAGCTTCTTACTCTTCTTGTTCATTGCTAGTGTGAATAGGCACTCACATTTAAAATGTAATTTAACTTAACCAATGTAAGGAATAAATACTATAAGAAGACCTGAAATTGTCAATTTAGGAAGCAAGGAGAATAAAGAAAGTACTTGGAAAGATTGCTTTGGTATTATTTTGTGTCATATAAATGTGGATAGAATGGGTTTTTGTTACTATAGATGGCGGGAAAACGACCCCAAGATAGTGAAAAACGCTTTTTTTATAATGGAAATAACTTGAAAACACCGGTTTCCCACTCGTAAACTCGTGTTTCCGCAATAGTTACGATGACGGAAACATGAAATTGACTTGTTTCCGGAACGTTTTCGCGTGTTTACGCAAGGATGCCACGCATTTACGCTTGCGGAAACACCTATTTCCTCTTAGACGGAAATTTGACGGAAACGTACAAAAAAGTGGTACGATTTCGCCGAAAACGCAGCGACGGAAACAAGGGTAAACGTAATGTATCCGCTAACGGAAACATGTGATTGCCGTCATGTTTCCGCAACGGTATAGGGGAGGGGTGCAAAACGCCTAAGAATGGAGTTCAAAGGGAAAAGCCCGTTGTTGAGGGTAACCAGACTTCAGCTATCCTGCTAAAGCTAACACTGCTTCAGGGAATGCACCCTATAAAATTCTCAGGAAACCCAAGTGATTACCCAACCTTCAGAAACAGACTTCGAGACAATTTGGAGGATGGAATCTTGAATGATAGTCAGAAGTTAGAATTTCTCCTTAAGTTTTTGTCCGGCGAAGCATATGAAGTAGTCGTGAGAGTCTCGGAATGTTCTTACGATTCAGTCCTTATAAGAATTTTACACTAGCGCTATGGTCAGCGAGCCGCTATCTCTGCCGCGTGTATAGAAATTAAAGTTTGACAAAGGGGCCGAAGCTGCAGAATAATGACTATATATACTGGTTTACTTAATTTCGCTGAGCAACTCGAGGCTGCCTCAAAGAAAGGTTGCGGGCATTATGAACTAGAAGCTGGTAAAATGGCGAACCAGAGACAAATAGTTGCGCGTTCACCGAACTATCTAGTAAATAAATGGGGAGAAGTTTCATACAGCATTCGGGAAAAGGGAGGAATCCCACGGCTGTCAGATCTTTCAAAGTTTGTCAGGCGCCGGGCGGCAATTAAGACTGATCCGGGATTTGTCGCTGAAAAGAAGCCGGAAAGGCAGAACGGAATGATTATTTTCAAGGCGCCTACTTCGAATTCAAGAGGGCACACTAACGTGTTCAATACACAGACCTCGAAGCCGGAGGCTTAAGCGTTAATTATCAGAACCCTGAGAAACGCAACCTTAGACGATGCTTGCGCTCCTCTAAGAACCATGAGCTTGCTGAGTGTGAGCAATTTAATTTATATCTGTCGAAATTCAAGCTCGGTGGGATATAGTTAAGCAGAACAAATTGTTCCATTTCTGTTTGAAATCGGGTCATATGCGAGGTCGGTGTGAATCGAGAATCTTTTGTAGTTGTGGAAGGGACAGGCGACATCACAGATTGTTGCATAATCCCCCTAGACTAAGAGAGGCCATTACTCCACAGCATCCCCATCTAGACAGACAAAGGGAGATACAAGCAGCACAGGCCAACACCCAGTTCAAGGATCAAGGGACGCAAACTCCTCAAAATCCAAGAACGATGGAACAGTACGCAACCATTACAGAAGCTCCTTCAAGAACTATTTTACCGCACGTTGTGCCAGTTAAAATAATAGCACCGAGTGGTTCTTCACAAATGAATCTTGAAGAACAGCGAAACGACGACAACGCACTGCTTAATCCGTTCATGCATGCAATTTAGCTTCCCGTTTCACTAAGGTACACCTTGTACGCATTCGCTAGCAATCTTAAAGACGACTCCATCATGTTTTTCAACAACACCTTTAGGTTGGACTAAGTTTGATCTAAGTGTTGTGTGGGATTTCAAAAAAAAGATTGCATCCTATGCCATAGTAGGCAACAACGAAGAAGTAGTAAAAGTACTGACTAAGAGAGAAAAAGACACCCGTTATTTTATTGACTCTTCAACTAATATCCACCGTCATTCTGAAGACTTTCCTGCACCATCTTTGCTGGTTTAGATCTAAACGTCTTGCAGGTTCAAGCTCAAGCGTCGCACAGGTAACCGAAAGATGTTGCAACCCTTCGTGCATGCGCATATTTTGGGCTGTGCTGTAGCAAGAAAATGCCAAATAAAAGCTGTATGAGGATATGAACAATTCAAGAAGCTTTTAGAATACAAAAACGTGGACACACATAATTATAACAATCACAAAACTCTTTACTCTACAACTTTTAAAATATGAAAAAGTGTACTTTACAAGCCTGAAAATAAAATAAATAATAGTCATATTTACAATGATCGCCAAAGTCTGCCACATCAATAGAGAGTTAACTTCAAACAATATGTCTTATAATCATGAGTTACTTACATTTCTGATTCCCTACAACTAATGCCAGTCCATTCCATATCCCAGGGGCTACCACAAAGACTACCACGGGGTATGAACAACAATAATGAAGGGGAAAACATATTCTAAGAATATTCGCTGCTGAATGGCTGAGGATAAGGCTGATAAAAGTGAGTTTTGTGCTGATTGACATGAAACAGCCGCTGTAAGAAGTTTCCAACTCAGCCGATCTCTTAATGTAAGAAGGAAGCCGCGGATTCCACAAATGGGAAGCCTTGTAAGTGAAAGAATTTTAATACGTGATTGCAAATCTCTTAGAGTGTGTGGCTAGTGTCTGAATGTGTGTGTACATCCATTGAATAAGGATGTCTCTCAAATCTACGTTCGTGTCGTACGTTCGTAAAATTACATCTACGTTCGCTTTGGAACCTCTGTTTTCTAACAGGCTATTGGCATACCAATGGGCACCAACAGTGCACCTTTGTTGGCTGATCTCTTCCTTCATACCTTCGAGTACGATTCCATGGTAAAAACAATGAAACAGGACATTACAAAAGTCATCCAGTTCAGCGACACCTTTCGGTACATCGACAATTTATTCAGTATTAATACGGTGAACTTTGGAAATTACATCAGCGCAATGTACCCATCCCAATTGGAACTTAAGGATATGCACTTCTACGTCATCCACTAAAGTGTATTATCTCGACACCAATATCAAGACTGGCGACATAACACCTTTCCGTATCAGCACCTACGATAAGAGAGATGACTTTGCATTCCGGATTGTCAACTTTCCTCATATGGGCAGCAACATTCCCGCCTGTTTATATATCTCGACTGGTGGAATATGCTAGAATTTGCACGTCCAAAGTTCACTTCATAAATAGACTCCCCGGACTTTCATTACCTCTCAGACAATAAGGTTTTAAAACCAATCTACTTCGGAAATCATTTAATCAGTGACCACAGGCCTACTAGACGGATCTGCAGAGTGAAGTTGTACTGTAGGCGTTTGCGGTTGCTGATGGGCTAGAAGGCCTTCTAGGATGTTCGTCAGCTCGCTCTTGGTTGTGCATTGTCACAAACTGCCGTCAGAGGAAAAGAGTGTCTTTGAAAACTCGGCTAACTTAAACGTACTTGAGATAGTTAATGCCCATATACTAAAGCATTTCCCAACCACACTTCCCACCTACAGTGGTGGATGCAAAGGAAACTGCAACAGAATGAGTGGTACGCGCAGGAATCACCACCTCTAACATTACACAGATAAGTGCAGGGAGGGATATCAGTGAATATGAGGACCTTCATATCTAGGTCCAATCTGCTACGTTGGATTTCAAGCCATGATATTTAAGTACGTTCAGACAAGGAAGTGTTTTGCTACATGCTAGCCATCTATGCTTTGCAAGCATTCCTTAGTGGAACATTAAGAGCGGATGTCAGTAAATATCGACCAGAGGGCTACAAAAGTGAAAAATCGAAAATTCTCCAAAAAAATTCGCAAAGTAGCACTAGGTAAGCTATTAACATAAATGTAATTTTTACTTCGATCCGATAATTATTTTCCACGTACGGGGGGTTATTGGTTTCGCGGCTCTCGGACCGGGTTTTCCAGGCCCGAGACCATGTGACACAAAAAAAATCGGTTTAAAATTCAAATCCATTGTAATGCGGACAACAAATAACTTATTCAGAAGAGTACATAATTGCACACATTTTAAGTGGTGATTTACTTGGTTTGAACGAAAATGTAATATTTTGGAGATTTTTCATTATTTTCAATATTTTGAACGTTTTCGTTCAATGAAAAAATGGTAAATTTCAAAGCCCAAAATCGTCGACTGGTACCTCGATTTCAATAACGAGTCTTATACCACATTAAAGAGCGCTATCTCTTCTTTCAAAATCTGTTTTCAAAACTATGGGCAATTTAAGAGAAAATTTTTGAGGCCAAAAAATACAAGTAGTACTTTTCTGAAATTTGAGCTTTCAAGACTCGGTGGGCCGATGCTAAAAACTCGGAAAAATGCAATAAGATGTCAGTTTGAGCAACAGAGGTTTCACGTTATCAGCTTTCAGAAACCAAGACGTGTTTATACAGCGATCTGATATAAATTAATGCCGTTTGCTATCAAGAAATGCAGATTTAAGCTGTCAACTCCTGCCAAGTGCTCCAGTCACGTGAAGTTGTCGAGTCAAAAGCACTAATATTAAAAAGTCTTAAAATTCAAAACGTTTTACGTCCATGAAATCAGATTTTAGCCTACAAAACAATGTTGTGAATAGGACAATCACATGACTTTTGGAGGGCATATAGTTTATTTGTGGCCCGAGTAGCATCATTTGCGCCCGAGCGCGAAGCGCAAGGGCGCAAATGATGCTGCGAGGGACACAAATAAACTATATGACCGACAAAAGTCATGCGATTATCATTATTATCAATACACAAGGCCAAATCGTACCTTGTAAGCTCCCGCCATCCCTCTCTGCCGCGGCGAGCAAAATGAAACACAACGAAAACCAAATAAACTCAACTAACTTCTCCGCATCTTTCCAAACGCCGTCCGTGTTCTGCCCTTCCATGAAGTGTCGATTTAATTTCTGCATGTCTCCTGACTGAATGGATGATTTGTGTTTTGGCTTCGTATTGTTTTCTTTCGTAAATAGCTTGGCCTTCGCTTCAAACATTTTGTTGGCAGACATAAATTCGCTGTCTTGCAAAATGTTTATGTTTCGGCTGAGGTTAGATGGCGATGAATGGCCGCGCTAATTCCAGTCAATGCACTTGGAGTTAATGCTTGGCCTTTCTCTGTTTTCACTTCAGCGAAGAACTTTCGCAGAATTTCACTCAAGTCCGTTGCACTTACTGTTTTGAGATCCACTGTAATTTTTCTTTTCTCACACCATTTCTCGAACTTTTTTACTCCCCACTCAGTTGCTCTCTTGGTGTTTTTCGCTTGAGCTTTTTGCTCAATCTCATCCAGTTGCTCGTTGTCTAAGTCCGAGTTTTGACTAGAAAAAAGCTGAAAATTTGGGAGTTCTTCCATTTTAAAATGAAATTTCCAAACGGCAAACGTTCACTACGCAAGCTGTTCGCACCTGAATGGTTTTCCCGCGTCAATAAACGTAACCCGATTGGTTAATATTCATCCGATGATGAACCGAGAGCCAATCAGCTGCAGGGCCGTTAATACATTAACGGCCCGCTAGGAGTCATTTGCGGCCCGCAAAGCGCGTGTTTTCAAGAGGGCGGTTTTCAATTTGGCCGCGTATATTGATAATAATGTCTAGTTGTTCGTACCTTAGCATGGTGTTTCCATATATTGGAAAGGTCAAATATCCACACGGGAGAACATACCAACAACTGCAACAACAACGTTTTAAATACAAGCGCCGAAAGATCGTAAAGGCAAAGATTGCGTTACATTTCACAGAACGACCGCTTACCACTGTTGTCACTCCTATTTTTCGCTGGAAGCTACGAGGAGTTTTCATTCCGTCATGAGTGATTCTTGATCAAGATGGTAACTGAGGACGTTTCGTCAAGACTCCTGTTGTTCAGTTTCAGGCTTTAGCAGGTGCGTAGTCAGGATTTTTCCGGAGGTACGCCCAACTTTTTCTACATCGGCTTCCCCCACCTTCCCCCCCCCCGACACCCCAAATCTCAACATTTTTTTAAAGGTGCCTTTATTAAAGGTGGGTTTAACGGTTGTAAGCAAAAGCATTTTTGCTGTTTATGAAATGACACAACCTCTGAAATTCCTTAATTGCTCGTTTTCAGTGTCACGCCATTCAAAATAGATTAAAATAAGACTCAAAACCATTCGACAGATAAAGTCTAGAATATTGGAAATGAAAGGAGGTAAATATACAAAGACCCTTGCCAAGATTTGGGTCGAAGGAATAACTCGTATACGAAATATCCGAAGAAATATTTTACCCAAATTTATAGAGCTTTGTATGGAGACACCATGCTGGAGCTCATCCGGATGAGCCCCAACATGGCGGACGGAAACCAACAGAAACATCTGTTTCCGAGCGTGAATTTATTCTTCGAGAGACTCATAAACATAAAGTAATACTTTTTCTAATACAAGAACTGTTTAGATAGCAAAATGTCCTAAAATAAGTCATTTCAGTTTAACCTACATGAAAGCTAGTTTCGCCGTCATGTAAATGCCGCGTCGCGCAAAAGCTTAGAAATTTAAGCGTACTCTATCACAAAACCAAGAACCCTTTTGAAGCGGAAATTTGTATGAAAATTAGTTTTCAGCTGCTCTAATGCATCGTGAAAGTAAGGTAGGATTGATAGCTTTTTAGTTTGCATTTTAGTGACGTCATGTGAAAACCAAGCATACTGCCGGCTTGTTATGTTCATTGACGTCAACTATTTTTCATTAATTCAACTATAAAAAATCCAGCTTGTAGTACCTCCGACTTTAGTTTACAAAGGACTCTTTTAACCCCTTTTTGTCACATTATTTTTGACCGGCAAAAGCACCACACGTTGACGTAATTGTGCCCAACTTCGTCTACTGCGAAGATAGGTCGTGGAGAAAACAACGCGTTCACGCTTTACATCATCAAGCTTGCTATATAAATAAATCATCCAAGATTCGGTTCTCCAGTTGATGTCGTCGCTTTTCTGGAAACCGATTTTTTTAGTTATGTTTATTTCATTTTATTTTTTCTCCTCAACTTTTTCGGGTACACACGTGCGAACCGTGCGTACAAGTGGCTACGCCCCTGGCTTAGAGTCTTAGCCTTTCATTTAATTTTGATCATTTAGTCACTCAGTATACGTTCGATCCTACGGCCTTGTAAACTTATACTTTTATACTTTAAGGGAGCTTAATACCTATATTAATTTTTTCTTCGTTAAGTGTCGTCCAGAAGACCCAGTTTTTTGGCATTTTTTAAAAAACAGCAAGAAAAAGAAACGACAAGGTTCATTTTTTGTTGGACTTCAATTAATTCTTTTAATCTAAAAAATGAGCATTATAACAGCATTTCCAGGCATAAAACGTTCGGTGGTGTATCCTTTTTGCTTTTTACCCTTTTTGGGCCCTCTTTTTTATGAAATTGGCCATCACATTTTCCGCCATATTTGGTTTGTGTCCATTTGGTGACCATGTCTTGTTGTTTTCATGCTCCACGGCAATGATGCTGATGTTTCAGGCCTCCTGTTCTCAGATTTCTTGTGATTTGTTTTCATCCCACCGACCGACCGACCCAAAACCAGGAAACCTATTCGACGCTAAACGAACGAATTGGGGATGACCTAAGTCTTATGGTTTCTTTTTGGGCTTCCTCACCACATTGCTTCTGCGTATTTCTGTATACTTGTCTTTTGCTTTGTTTTGTTCTTTTTTGTCGGTAAAATAAACTGAAACTGTACAAAGACCCTCTATATTCCCTTTGGAGAAAACCGCGATGATTTATTGACCGCAAGGGCAATGGGGTGGGGTTAGGGCTCGTTACTGCGCTCCGGTTCACTTGTGCGCTGTCAAATGGTCCCGAAATACAAAATGAAAAATAACTGTGGACAGACTATTCACGTCTAGACACCAAGCATCTTTTAAGATGGGACTTATCGCCTCTCCCCGTTCATGGAGTTAATTCAAAGTGTTGACGTCAATTTCCTGATGCCCTGTATGTTGCCGGGACATGTTTCAAAAGGCCCTTTCCACAGCTACGGAGTCCGCCGTCACCTTGTTAACCGTGCGAGAAATGATGTACTTCACAAAAACAAAGATAAGTTATTTTCGATTTGCCCCGCTCCTTCCATAATCAATCCATTTTTTCACCGCGTGAATTGGGTATTTTTTAGATTATTTCGAGGAAATAATTTTTGCTTCAAATCCAGGGTGCAGCTTTTAAACACATTTTTTAGGCCAAACTGTTTTTGCGTGAATCTGCTTACCAGATCTTTTTGTAGAAGAAACGACAAAAACCCGAGAAAAGCTCGTGTTGTTGGTGGTGGTGGCATATTCAGCCGTCCCGCGCGTCACACGAGGCAAGCGTTCCGTCGAAATGCGAGCCCAAAAACAGGTGGTAAGCGGTCAATCTGTGAAAAGTAACGCGATCCCCGTAGTTTGAGAGCAGCCGAAGATGCTCTTGCCGATGCTGTCCTTGATGTTTTTTATTACCAGGAAATTCCAGTATCAAGGAAACCCATGCTAAGGTATGAAACATGCACTTGTAGGCATTGTTCTGTCCGCTAAATTCTAATTCCTGGACGCAGAAACGTTATGCTTTTTGAAGTTTAATATTGTGCTTTCTTTGACAACCTTACGTGACTCGTGCGTTTGGTAGCAGACAGAAGATGGCTAAACTCTGCTTTTCGTGTTGGAAAACGGCTTTAAATTTTATCAGATCACTCGATAAACACGTGTTGGTTTCTGATAACTGGTAACGTTAAACCACTGTTGCTCAGACTGATTTCTTATTGCATTTTTCTGAGTTTTTAGCATCGGCCCGCTGAGGCTGGAAAGCTCAAATTTCAGAAAAGTACTTGTTGTTTTTCTCGGCCTCCAAAGTTTTCTTTTAAGTTGCCCATAGTTTTGAAAACAGATTTTAAAAGAAGAGATAGCGCTCTTTAACGTGGTATAAGACTCGTTACTGAAATCGAGGTACCAGTTGACGATTTTGGGCTTTGAAATTTACCATTTTTTCATTGAACGAAAACGTTCAAAATATTGAAAATAATGAAAAATCTCCAAAATATTACATTTTCGTTCAAACCGAGTAAATCACCACTTAAAATGTGTGCAATTATGTACTCTTCTGAATAAGTTATTTGTTGTCCGCATTACAATGGATTTGAATTTTAAACCGATTTTTTTGTGACACAGGGTCTCGGGCCTGGAAAACCCGGGTCCGAGAGCCGCGAAACCAATAACCCCCCCGTACGTGGAAAATAATTATCGGATCGAAGTAAAAATTACATTTATGTTAATAGCTTACCTAGTGCTGCCTTGTGAATTTTTTTGAGGATTTTTGATTTTTCACTTTTGTAGACGTCTGGTTGATATTTACTGACATCCGCTCTTAAAACGTTTGCAGAAACTGATACTCACTGATTGTAGCTAGAATTCTGAGTTTGCTGAAAAGGTGTTATAGAAGCTTTGCATGATAGAACAGATTTTAAAGCTTGCGAATGTGCACAGTGTTTTTTTTGTTTGTTTGCTTTGTTTTTGTTGTTGTTATTGCTGTCGTTGTTTGTTTTGTTTTTTTTTTTTTGCATCATGTGAGCGATTTCGGGTATGCATAACAAAGCCAGTCTTGAAGGACCCTGTGTTTCAGGGGTCAAAAATATAATTTACATAAATTACTCTAACAGGACTTCAAAAAATTGCAGACATCTTTGAATATACGATTTAACAACTCTTAAACTATAGATTACTTCAAAGAAGCTAAAATGTTCATGAAATACTTAAGGGATTACACATGGCCACGACTAGTTCATCTTAAATCTAATTAAAAAAATATGTTATATCAACAAAATATGTTATTTCGTCTTACTTTTACAGTTAAATGTTTTTTTATTAGATGATGCTTCATTTTTTGTACCAGAATATATCTTCTTTTCACGCCATTTCAAATCCTTTTCTCGTGAAGACCCAACAAACATTAAAGCTATATAAACTCTCTAACACCACGCTTCCTTGACCAACTATTCAGAAAAAATGATTCGAAGGGAGAGGTTGACTGGTCAAAATAGGGTAGGGGGAGGGAGAGGGGAGGAAAATACGCCTGCACGCAACCATTGTTCGTTTGGCGAACGCCGTACACTAGATAGACGGGGGCTCTGATTGGTGTGGTTTCAGATGTTCGATTGCTAGCTGCCAATCATAATTATACAGGTTACATAGGAACATATACTTCCCAGGCCTTCCGTGCGGAATATTTTACCCTGATTCATCCGGATTTGGAAAATTATGATTCTCCTCTGGAGAAAGTTCTTTTGTTTCTATGGATTATGGATATCACTTGAAACTGCCATCAGAGCAAAAGGGTTGGCCGTTGTCCGCAGGCTCACTGACTTGACCATGATAGCAGCTGATGAGGAAAGCTTCATAGCAATTCCAAAACTTCTGTCTTGCTTTAGGATATGACAGTGGCACTATCAGGGTAGCTGCACAGTCTCTACCATTGGCCAACAGAGCCAACGGAAGGAAATCGCCCTTCAGTCCAAAGATTCACTTATCTCAAGAAAATCAACCAATAGTATCAAAGCCTAAAGAATGATCCAGACTGAGGAAAATTGTCTATAGTTCATGATAGTTGCTGTGGCTTCAGTTCAAGCTACAATACACGGATCTGTACTGAGAGAGATCACGATCTCAGCTATCCGTGAGAATTTAACATCCTGCAGGTTACTATAGCCCAAAATATTACAGGGTATCATCACGGTCACGAACAAAAAGCAACATGCCTGTGGATATTTAAGGTGATTCCCTGGTAAAAGAACCTAACATAGATTGTAGACCAAACTTGGTACACTGATGTAACAAGTCAAGAAGATGATAAAAAGGTAATAAAAAGTGGAGGTCACCGTGCTCGTTTTGACGTCACAATGCCGACAAATAGGGCTATTTTGGACCCTTTGACAAAACCCGCGCGCAGCCCAAAACTAGAAAAAAGGAAAGATTTTTTCAATGATGCATGTGGTATCGCACAGAATTTGACTTTAATTTATTGTTTATCCACTTACGTACTAGAAAAATGCCTTTTAATGCCCTTGTTTTTACTTTACGCTCCAAAGTAGAATTAAATTGGACACGCGCTATTCGACACGTGATAGCTCAATCCGTACAATTTAGTAAAATTGCCAAAAAACTGAACATAGATTTGCGCCAATTTTTTTCTCACCGAAAGGAAGCACTGTCCTTATTAAAATCATGAAATGAAAAATGGGGGTCACCGTACTCGTTTTTGCGGTAGAGCTGCAGAAAGGGCGCACCAAATGCATTTTCCTTGATTTCTGAGAGTGGACTGGGCGAGTTTCAAAGTAGAATGTATGCGAAAGTGGGAAGAAAGTATTAAAAAATCAGTTTTTACAGAATTTACATCGAGATATCACATTTAGGACACAATGTGATAGAGAAAGCGTTTAAATGAAAATCAAAGTGAATAAGCACAAATTAAACATCCACTATCGAGGTTCTCCGTGAGGAAGTCGAACTCAGCAACACGCGTACTGCGTACGTTATGCAAATTCCCACCACATTGAGTCTCACCTCGGCAAGAAACAACCGCAAGTAAAAATTGCAATAGCGTTTCTCTTCGGTCAACTTCATTTTAATAATGTTACTTCACATGCCCTTTTTTTACGGAGGCCATCTTGTTATGCGCAGTAAGAGATGCGCAGTGCAAAACCAGGGAATCACCTTAAGTCCAGCCATTGCACAAAAAAAAAACTAAACAAACTGAAATCTTTATGATGAGGTTTTTAGCCGCAACAAAAAGTTAAAGGCTTAAAGAGACGCCAGAGAAGATAGGTGTGCATCGAGATAAAATCCTGTCAAAAAGTAAAAACACCTAATACACAAAACATTAATTAATGGCAAAAAAATGTAATTGATATGCACGGAACAGTCCGGTTTCATGACCTCTACATGTCATACTGGCGGCAAAAATAAGATTTTCTCAGTGAAAACTTAGAACACTCATGCATTATATAATCTGCACGCTAAAAAGACGAGAACTTTTAAGTCTCGAGAAAACTCTAAGGTCACGTTTCACTGGCTATCACGAGCTCATGGATCTTGTTTGGCCTGCCAACACTCTATTCCCGCCAGTCTCCCCCCCCCCCCCCCCCCCATTTTCCAGATGTTTTCATAATGGCGGCCGCGATCAATGTACGCTTTCGTTAAAAAAACGCCTGCTCTGCAGGCTAACTTGTTAGTAGGAGTAGGAGTGAGTCTGTATTTATAAGTTAAGTTATCATTCTCCGTAAAACACTCATGTTTCTTTCGTATTCCATCTTTAATAATTTAGCGAGATTGTAAAATACATAATGAGTCTTACAACCGTTAGGCTATGTCTATACTACTCTTCTAAGGGACCGGTCATTATTTATCGAGGGGGGGGGGGGGGTGCAATATGAAATATGGCTTGCTTGATTTTTGCTGACCCACCCTTCTCCTTAAGCATGACTTTCCAGACCCCCCCCCCCCCTGCCCAAAGAAAAAATAAAAACTCGGAGATGCATTAACTAAGAAATAAGTCTCATAGACATTCTCTAGGTAGCTTGTGCACAATTTACCTGCCTTCAAATTCGGAATCGCGTTGCTCTCCGTCCAGATCGTGTGAACACAATTGATGTATTTACATTGAAATTTCCGGTACTGTCAATTTCTTCTTCAGACTCCTCTTCCTCTTCAGAGCTCGAAACTCCTATCTCGGCAAGGACACAGTATTCTTCTGAATCATCTCCTGATTCACTGTTGGACTCATCTTCGCTTCCCTCATTATCCTCTTCATCAATGCGTCTAGAAAGTTGCTTGATGATATTTTTCTTAATTGCTTCCAACTTTGCATTTTTTGTCCCATATTTACCAAGCTTATGGTGTGCTATGTACTTGTCTAATTCAAATAGTTTCAATTTTGAGAGGCTCCTGTCATTAAACATTCCTTCCCAGTCATAGTCTTCGTACATTTTTCCAGCTTGTTCTTCACGTTGTTGAGCTTTTTGTTCTGATCTTTTTTCTTTCCTTAAAGACAGAAGCTTCATGTGGTTAACATACATCTTGATAGCATCTTCAGTAACCACATATTTTCTTGAGAATTCTTCAACATTGTCGGGATTATCAAAACATGAGTTATTTTTTTGTGAAGATTGCCTTCAGCTGAACTCTTGGGTGGAAATCATCCACACTTCTGCCTACAGTTGGGGTAAATGCAAAATCAAAAAAGCGTTCTCAAAAAGAGAACTGAAGAAAAGCCAAAAAAAGAAAAGATTTAAGAAAAGAGATCAACATTCAGAAAGTGCGGGAGTTTATTTCAAATTCTTCTACTTCTAAAGTAATCCAAAGCCAAAACCTAAAATTGGAAGCTCTAGCTATGTTATCATTGTCTCAAGAGAAGTATCTACAGCTTATGTATGAAGATGGACAACTATCTGACGAGTCTACACATTTGATTAGTGATTACATAGAAAACTTCCCAAGAAAAGAGAGGTATCTCTCAGAAACAGATACTGATGCTAAAGATGACAGTGATGACATTGATAATGATGACAATGATATAAATGATGACAGTGATGACACTGTTAATGATGATATTGATATTGATGACAATGATGAGGTTGACAACAACCATTTAGCTAAAATGATGTTGATGATGATAATAGTGATTGTGTCGTTTTTAGAGGGGTATGCACTTTTTAGTGTGCAATTTCTGAGGGGTTAAAAGCATAAAATCTACTCTTTCATAGGTATTTCCAAGGGTGGTCTGTAGGGTGGTTTGGATAATGGAATGGCCCTGTGTTTTGAGAGACAATCAGTTGATTTGTAAAGCAAAGTTGTGGAAATAAATGTTGATTTTTAGAAGTTATTTTAATAGTAGCCCTCTCCTCTCTTGTTGTATTTAATTATAAGGATGCAGCGCAACATTTTATTGGCTTATACATTTGCATGTTTTCTTGTGGCCCCCCCCCCCCCTTTTTTTTCTGCATAAAAAATGGTGACCCACCCCTTATTTGCACCAGCCCCCCCCCCCCCCCTCTCGATAAATAATGACCGGTCCCTAAGTTAATAAAACCGTACAAAGGGTTGTCGTTAACATTGTTCGCGTTAGTTCAAAGCGTAGACAGTCGAAAATTCTTTGCCAGTAAACGAGGGGCGCCTACAATAGCTATACTCCGTCACTCAAAAAAAGCGAAAGTTTCACCGACGCAGCGACTGACAGTTTATAATCGGCTTTCAGCTGAAGCAAAAAGTCATCCATAACACTGCATTAGCGTCTTTAGCGGAAGTCAGTAGTCACACCATGTCTTATTATTGTGTTTTGGGTTAATACTGAAATTTTTCCCCTTAACAACTAGTTTCCTATACTGATAACATTTGTAAAGGAAAGAAACAGGTTGTATGTTTGAGGACCGTCTCAGACGGTGGTGGCTTAAAAGAGAATAATTGTTCCTAATGAAATGAGAATAGGCTCTTAGGAACAGCAAGTGCTAACGTTGCGAGTACGCGAGTGTGCGTGAGCCGCTGGGCGGTTTGTGGAGATATTGAATAGTAGCCGGAAAAAAAAAAACATAAGCTGTCAAGACATGTCTCTCCTTTAAAGTTTACATGTACATCATGACAAACAACACACAGTACACCACAAACTGTATTTATTTACACCCAACACTCACTGGCGAAATTTAAACTTGCCTTTTGTACACTTCACGCAGCACAGTTTTCACGGTTGTAAGTGCCCGTCATGCTGTAGTCTCTTCCAGCAACAAAACACAAACAGACCCCAGATTTCGTGGTCCTATGGAAGCTTCATAGAGAAGCAGTTATTAACAGACTACGCAGAGATGTACGTTTGTGTTTTTCTGCCTTTATAGCCTGCCTTTTGTGTAATTGGTGTTTGTCTCTCTTTTATTTTTCCTCTGTTGCATTTTTGAATAAAATTGGAACAGGAACGAAAAAAAGTCTTAAAACTTCGCCCATTCGCCGTTAATTCAAGGGGGAAATTTTCGGGAATTTAAATACTCACGTAACGACTGACTTGGTTGGCCAATATTTTTGTTGTTTTGTTAACAAACAATGACGACACTTGCCAAAACTATAACTGCCTTCAAAGCGTACAAAATATGGACCGACAGGAAATGAGGGGGAGTCAAAGGTAATTGTCCTTGAAGCCCAATAGATATGAGCCTCTTATTCACATCAAATGTGGCACTAACAGAATCCTTCAGTCCCCAAGTTACGGTTTCCCAGAAACCCATAAGGGGTTGAAACGTGTAACTCGCGTTCAATGCTCGTGAATATTCATTTTGACCATATTTGGAAATCTTAGTGACGGATATCCATTTTCAACAAAATGGCTGCTGCGCGATCACCATGCAGATGTTTTAAGACAAGAGTTCTGCATTTCAAGGTTAAAAATACACCGTTAAAAGACAAAAAATGAAAAGAGAAAGTTCAAAAGAATGCTCAGCTTTCTTTTTGTGGAGAAAGGGAAGCTTTTCATCAAGAAATCGTCCTTCGAGGAATTCAACCTTGTTTTCTTCACGGCGGAGCCCATGGTCTGTTTTGAAATGCAACCAAGTCAGCGAAGATTTTGCTGAATTTTCAGGTACATTTTGCACTCTATGGCCAAGACAATTACGTTTTTGAAAGGGAATTTATGTATTTTTAAATGTTTTACAGATATTTTATAAATTGTTCTCTTCGGCGCTAAAGAAAAATTACAAAAATGTGCCCTGATTTGGGATGGATTTTGTTTTGAATTTTGTCATGTGCTTAGCCGATGTCACTTGCGTGAACGGATCCACGATCCAGATAGTGTTTTCCGAATTGCTTTAAAGGATTAACGTTTTGGACTTTGAATAAAAATTTTCAAGAAACTACGGAGCCCAGTTAGTGCCACCTAATTTTTATCATCAAGTTTCTTTTTCACGACGTCAGTTTTCTCTGGCACGACTCTTTTTTGGCACAACTTGTTTTCGGCACGACTTTTTATTTTCGGCACGACTGTTTTTTTTCGGCAAGACCAGGTAGGTACTTCACGTATGGGGGCATATATTGTACCGACTTTATCTATTTCCGTTATACCTTCACTCTATCTGCTTCATTCCTTGATACCTTGTTACTCTGTTACCTTATTACTCTGTTTTCATGTTACTCTCACTGTTACCTTGTTACCCTGTTACCTTGTTACTTTGAAACTCTGTTACCTTGTTACCTTGTTATCCTGTTACCTTGACAGTGTGCAGACGATACATCCTTGTCTGTGTTCGGTGACAACGTGGAAGTAGTTATTGATAAGTTAAACAAAGCCCTAACGAATATCAACCTGTGCTGCAGAAACAACAAGCTGACCATACATACAGGAAGTCAGAAGCCATGATTTTGACTCATAAACCCTTCTGTGGACCACTAAATCCTGTTATGTGAGGAAAAAAGGTCTTAGATTTTGTGACTGAAGCTAAGTGTTTAGGAATTATTATTGACAATCAGTTGTCTTGGCTTAGCCATATTGAATTAATTTTTAGGGCCTTTGGCCAGAAAGTAAATCAGCTAAAAAGGCACAAGTATTTAACAAAGGATACCTTACAGTCTATTTACTTTACAGGTATTATTCCCACTGTCACTTACTGCAATTTAGTTTGGGGTACCTGCTCACCTACGTTATTGCATGAAGTGGAGCATATCAACGCTAGGGCAGCCAAGATTATCTATCTATTTAGGCTATCTGATGTTAGCAACCAAGATGCTTTAACAATAGCTGGATGGGTATCGATTAATTCCATGTAAAACAGAAAGTTACTGACTTTTATGTTTTATCTCTTTCTAAGTCTAGAGTTTTTTCATTTTTTATTTTTGCTTTTTTTGCGATATTTGTTACTCAATCTCTTCACATAGCAAGAAAAATTTTGGTTACTTTTGCGATTTTTTGCGAAATTTGCGGGCTTTTGGAAGCCCCTCTTGGCCATTTTTCTTTCTAAGTCTAGAATTTTGTTAAATTGGTTATTATTGCTACTCTTGCGATATTTGCAAGTGATTGTCTCGCAAAATTTTCTAGTGAATTATTTTCTTTGCGAAAATTGCGAAGCGAATTTGCTACCAAGATCGTTCCTGGACATATATATCTCAATTTTTTTTCTTTTTCAGTTCTTTACGCACTGCCACGCCATATCATATAAACCGTCAAACAAGCTAGGCCTGGGGGGGGGGGGGGGGGGGTTAAACATTCCCAAAATCTGGTACTGAGTGACTGATCCGCCATAGGCGTCACAATGGCAAGTGCGCTTTAACTCTGACAACTGTGACGTATTACGTCTACACACATTCCTAGATACCTTAAGGTAACAGAGTAACAAGGTAAAAGGCTAACAAGGTAACAGAGGGATAAGGTAACAGAGTAACAGAGCAACAAGGTAACAGAATAACAAAGTAACTAGGAAACAGAGTAACAAAAAGGTAACAAGGTAACAGAGTAACAAAGTAACAAGGAAACAGAGTAACAAGGTATCAAGGAATCAAGCAGATAAAGTGAAGGTATAACGGAAATAGATACAGTCGGTACAATATATGTCCCCATACATGAAGTACCTACCTGGTCATGTCGAAAAAAAATGGTGCCGAAAACAAAACGTCGTGCCGAAAATAAACAGTCGTGCCGAAAATTAAAAGTCGTGCCGAAAACATAAAGTCGTGCCGAAAATAAAAAGTCGTGCCAGAGAAAGCTGACGTCGTGAAAAAGAAACTTGATGATAAAAATTAGGTGGCACTAAATGGGCTCCGTAAGAAACGGCTTCTCTGTCTATTAATTTGAGTTTGTTCATTCATAAAATTAGCTCAAAACACGATCGTGACTACAACATCTAAGTTTAATTTAAGCTTTTGAAATGCTTCTCACATTCATTACAAGCATCACTTTTTGCGAAGATGTGAGGTTCAGGTTTTGGACACTTTCGATACGCAGCTAATGAATTTTATTCGAAAATATTTTTCACTGTTTATTCTAGACTTTTAACATAAGAATTTTAAAAGCCTATTTGCAGTATAAGTTTACTGTGCAGAGGGTCAACGAGGCATCGTTTTTTGATGTGACAACTTCAAGAAGTTGCGAGGCCGTCAATGGGTTTCATAATGTTACGTTTGGCCCGGGTTGGTTACTTTTGCGATTTTTTGCGAAATTTGCGGGCTTTTGGAAGCCCCTCTTGGCCATTTTTCTTTCTAAGTCTAGAATTTTGTTAAATTGGTTATTATTGCTACTCTTGCGATATTTGCAAGTGATTGTCTCGCAAAATTTTCTAGTGAATTATTTTCTTTGCGAAAATTGCGAAGCGAATTTGCTACCAAGATCGTTCCTGGACATATATATCTCAATTTTTTTTCTTTTTCAGTTCTTTACGCACTGCCACGCCATATCATATAAACCGTCAAACAAGCTAGGCCTGGGGGGGGGGGGGGGGGGGGGTTAAACATTCCCAAAATCTGGTACTGAGTGACTGATCCGCCATAGGCGTCACAATGGCAAGTGCGCTTTAACTCTGACAACTGTGACGTATTACGTCTACACACATTCCTAGATACCTTAAGGTAACAGAGTAACAAGGTAAAAGGCTAACAAGGTAACAGAGGGATAAGGTAACAGAGTAACAGAGCAACAAGGTAACAGAATAACAAAGTAACTAGGAAACAGAGTAACAAAAAGGTAACAAGGTAACAGAGTAACAAAGTAACAAGGAAACAGAGTAACAAGGTAACAGAGTAACAAGGTATCAAGGAATCAAGCAGATAAAGTGAAGGTATAACGGAAATAGATACAGTCGGTACAATATATGTCCCCATACATGAAGTACCTACCTGGTCATGTCGAAAAAAAATGGTGCCGAAAACAAAACGTCGTGCCGAAAATAAACAGTCGTGCCGAAAATTAAAAGTCGTGCCGAAAACATAAAGTCGTGCCGAAAATAAAAAGTCGTGCCAGAGAAAACTGATGTCGTGAAAAAGAAACTTGATGATAAAAATTAGGTGGCACTAAATGGGCTCCGTAAGAAACGGCTTCTCTGTCTATTAATTTGAGTTTGTTCATTCATAAAATTAGCTCAAAACACGATCGTGACTACAACATCAAGTTTAATTTAAGCTTTTGAAATGCTTCTCACATTCATTACAAGCATCACTTTTTGCGAAGATGTGAGGTTCAGGTTTTGGACACTTTCGATACGCAGCTAATGAATTTTATTCGAAAATATTTTTCACTGTTTATTCTAGACTTTTAACATAAGAATTTTAAAAGCCTATTTGCAGTATAAGTTTACTGTGCAGAGGGTCAACGAGGCATCGTTTTTTGATGTGACAACTTCAAGAAGTTGCGAGGCCGTCAATGGGTTTCATAATGTTTCGTTTGGCCCGGGTGGTAAGGCAATAATATCCTGTTCAGTGTTTCGGTAATTTTCCTGGTTTCAACCTTTGAAAGCTTTCTTGGCTTTCGAGAGTTTTTCCTCCGTTTCTCGGCCATTTTTTTAAGCGGGCGCGGGAACCTGAAGGAAAATTACGTCACATTGTTTACGAAGTTTGATTGGTCAGTTATCTCTTCTCGTTCCAAATATGGTACTTTCTAAAATGAATTTTCACGAACAAAGGAGGCTTTTGTCTGATTGGTTAATCTCATCTGTGTTTTCATTGGTCAATCTACTAAAAGTGATTCTAAGAGCGGGAAAGAACGCGAAGGTGAGAGGCAGCTTTGGAGGCGTCCACTAACATTTTCTCTCATTCAGATTGATAGTCTGTTTGTGCAAAAAGGAACTCGTTTGAATGGAAACTGTTTCGTTTCCCGAAAACATAGATTGGTACTTACTTTTTGTGGCAGATGCTTCGTACTAAAAAGGGAAATCATGGCGAGTTATCGACGGATCAATCCAACCGCAGTGAGTCAAAACCTACCGTTTTCGGCGCAACGAAACCCGCGAGACGTGGAGGAAAATTCCGCCTTTCAAGAAATGTCCGTCATTTTTCAGAGTTTTCAGCACAGGAATGAATTACTGTTAAATAAAGTAAGTTGTTGTACAGTGAAAACGTGTGATTTTTAACGTAGTGATGATATTTTGACCAAAACAGCGATAAGAGCCTATTCACTGACGCTGTGGAAACTTTGAAAGTACATGACAGTTAGCATGCAACTCACTAATAGTAGCTTAGTTCAGCGAAACGATGTTTGATGGTTACCAAACCAAGGGAAAAGGGCAAGAATATAATTAGCAAGTCATTTTTTTTAAAAAAATAAGGTGGTTTCATTGATAAAATTGCAACAATTTTCCAAACACTTGCGTTTACGAGAGTCGACACCAAGCAGAAGGGGAAAAATTCACAGTTTTCAGAAAAACTTGTTCAAGTATCCGAGACTTTTGTCGTGGGCTTCGGGACAGGAAATCTCTTTTGTTAGAGATAGTTTATTAATCGAGGAAGAGGCTTGTGCAAATAATCTGCAATATAAAGTGGCATGGCACTTAAGAAAAGCCAAAACGTTGTATCTTCTCAACGTGAAAACTACCAAAATGGCGTCCCAGGACTATTTTTAGAGTTTCTAATTATGTTTACAGTGTCACTAATTTTAGTGTCTTTAAGTCTTGGCTCTGAAAGAGTACAAAATTTCAAGTAATATGTACTGTCACTTTGATGCATTGCTTTCAACTGTGACGAATAATGAATGTTTTAATGTTGCGCTCAAGGAATTTTTAACGAAAGAGAGGGAAATCTTTCTTTCCGTTCGGACAATTATAGCCAAAAAGTCTATTTAGAGTTCGAGGGACGCAGATCGCTTTAAACCTATGAAAGACGAGTAATGGAAGAATAAATAGAGCGAAAAATAATGAGCATTTAACTGGCAAGGAGTGCGCAAACCGGTATTGAAAATGAAGGCGGTCGCTGATAGAAAACGCACTTGTACTGTCGTCTTGCTTATTCTTACAAGATTGTGGTCTCTAGGGCAGCACTTATTGAGAACAATCGCGTTGACGAATTGAGTGTGGGAATTTAATTTATAAACAAGGAAGATAAACACACTCTGAATATGACGAAAGTTATCAACATCAGGTAAGCTAGCTTAAATTTTATGTACATGAAAACGTAAACCGTGGCTCTACTACAGTCTACAAATAAAAATAACACTCGAATCCCGTTCAAGCGTAGATTTTTTGTGAGCTTTCAGGTTTTTATTCACAATTGCTTAAGTTTCAGGATTACAAAACCGCATATTTGATCGTTCACGTGTTACATCTTTCTCCATAGGTTCAAAATATACATGACATAAATTTCACATATATTTTACTTTCATTGTCCTGTCCTGGATAATTTTTAAAAAGCTTTACCAGTTGTTTTCTTACAAGCTCAACTTTTCTGCAATGCTACCAATTTCATATCTATATTATAAACCTCTCTTTATTGACACTAAATAACACAACATTATTACTGTGTCAAAATTTCCAACATTTGTTTATACTAGTAATGCCTAATAATACATTATTCCAAATGTTTTTCAAAAATTTGTTTACATGCTTTTTCATAAATTGAATTTTAGCCACCTGCTCCATTGTAAGCAGATAGAGGCTGAAGTTTATGCAAGTTCTTTCACTCTTATTATGAATCTTTGTTTAAGTCCATGCATGATAAACAAACAAAATGCTGTGGTTGTGTGACCAGCCATTCTCAGCAAATTGGGCAACCACCTTGTTTGGCCTTAACTGACCTATGAACTAGCAAACAATGTTTGAAATATTTCACTTCAGGTAACGAAAATGGGAGTGTTCTTTTCCTTCCAAGGAAATCTATTTGAAGCCAACCAAGTCTAAAATTTTTGAGTGTTTTTATCATGCACAACAAGGTTACTTCAATTGCACCTTCAGTACCTGTCTTTAAATAGACAGGGCTTTTATTACAAACTGAAACAAGGAAAAATAACTATTAGCAGGGACAGCAGGGTTAGGGTCATAAGATGCCCATGATGTTCCGTTTCCTTTGCCTCAAGCCCTTAACCTACACCATTTAAAAATGATAGATGGTGTGATTGCTTTCCATTAAAAGCCATGAAAACGTAATGCACAGTACTATATTTAATGAAAGGTCTCAATAACAATATTATAATGGCCATTACTCAATTAGAGCAAACAAAATAATATAAAACAATACTGTGATTATTTTACTGAAACTAACATATCAAAAGAATATATGTACATCACGGTAAGGTTCAATTATACATGCCTCAAGGTTAATGTCTCTTCCTAATTGTAGGGGAAATAATTGTGAACGTATGGTTTTACATCAGTCAAATGGAATTCGAGCGACTTGGAACCTTGCTGGGAACTAGCAAATTCTGTGCATCCCAGGGATCAAATATTTGACAACCCTGGGACAATCCCCCTTCCCCCTGGCTTTAAGCACGCACTTCTGAAATCCAAACATAGCTAAAAATTTACAAGAAAAATGCAAGCAGCTTGGCTTCTTTGTCAAGGTCAAGAAAAAACTTGAAGACGTAGTTATTGGTCTTTCTCTTGATTTTAAATATGCATGTTTCATTGCTTTTGAGGCCAGAACTTTTACTGGTGAGGTCAGGAGTGAGTAGCATGAGTTAACACGTTTTATTTATTGAACGACTGACAACCTAATGACAATTATTTTTTTTATTGCTGAAAGTCCTCTAGCATAAATATTTACAACTGGTTGCATCTCTTTGAGTAAGCACTCAGTTATACATCTACTGACAACAAGTCTCTGTTTCTGTTGTGAACAAAACAATTGTAAATAATTATTACAACACTACAGCTGAACACTAGAGGTGCGTGGGTGAGGGGTGTTAAGCCAAGGAACTCGTGCTTTGCAGCCTCTACGTTGCTACATGCATCTTCGAATGTGCAGCCGGTAATTTACCACCTGGCAACAAACAGAGAAACCACTTCAAACTCAAATAAAATTCAACAGCTTTTTAGAAAAGAACAACACACTATGCTAGGGACGAATGCTAAAAAGGGAAGGTACAAAACTCGGACCGGGTAGACTCTTTCACACATAGAGAAAACAATCAGTTTTAATATGTGGTAAGCAATTAATAAATTCTGATTCATTGTTGTAGCTTTTTGTGTCTTTACCTGTTTCTCTTTCGGCTCAGGACACGACGTTTGATCGAGACTTAGGACTTAGAGCGGACTTAGAGCGCACCACTCTGGAGTATTTCCTCTTGCGTAAAAGACATGCCGTTCTCCTTCGGAGGATTACTGTAGCATTTCGTACATAAGAATTCCTTCTCAGCTGATGTACCTTGTTTTAAAACGGGTTTTTTTTTTTGCGCACTTTTGGCCAACATTCAACAAGCTTTACAAGGCATCGTCACGTTGCAAAAAATTGTCCTCTATCGATTTGCAACGAAGTCCTCTTTCTTAGGCCAAGGAAAAAACACCCTGTCGATTAAAACAGTCCTTGAAAACCTTTCCCGCTATTTGTCATATGAAAATCAACAACTCTTGCCAGAAATTCTTGAAGGAACGAACGATCGAAGGAAAACTTCAAGAAACTTTCCCACTAGCAGCCATCTTTGTTTACTCTCTGGCGCGCGGTAAGAAGACTGAACACTAAAGATTCAAACAGCCAATCAGACAAAAGTCTCCTTTGTTATTTTCACGAGCATCGGACAAAGCAAACATATGAGAGTTACACGTTTCAACCCCTTATGGGTTTCTGGGTTTCCGCACCATTTTTACCTGACCTTAAATAAAAAGTAAATATACAAGATAACTTACAAGTTAAGTTGATGTTCTTAAAACAATTTAAAGTTGTATGAACTTGCCACTTAAGTCATACTTATTTGCTTCAAAACAATTTAAAATTGTATTCGCTAATTATTGAGGTCTTTGTCGAGCATTTAATTTTATATTATGAGAAGGTCACAGGTCAAAAACAAGGCCTAAAACCATTTTGAGTTTCAGCATTCGCTTGAATGAAACATTTTCCTTTTTCAAAATTACTTTGATCTGAGATTACGGAGTTCAAAATACAGAAGGTGAAGTTTATTTTTTTGTAAAATGAGTTATTCATATTATTCATTTATTTATTCATTTTCGATCAGATTATACAGTCAAGAAGTCACTATGGTGTTGTTTACAGCTTCTCCAACAAATCTTAGCCTTCTTGATGACATCAATAACAAGGCTTAAAGAAATTATCCAGCAGCCTACTTTTAGATATTACAGCTTACTCCATAGGCGACAGGCTCCAGCAGCCAAAGTCCTTACAAAATGCACACAAACCATCCCCCATGCAGATCATCGTGTTATGCTTCCTTGACCTCGTATAGCACGCTGTTGCCTGTATTAGCGCCTAGATGTCTTCTCTATTTGACGGTTGCAAGTCCAGACTCCCAGCTTGCCATGGAGATAAGTGTTGTCAAGGAATTCAAGGGCCCTGACACTGTTCACGTATAGGTATGCCCTCTCCTGACAAAATAGATTACAAACGTTTCCGGAGAAAGGGGGCACAAATAAGAACTAAAAACAAGGATTGACCTTTCTCGTTTTCAGTTTCATCAGATTACCTTTGCTTGCCTCGTCTTCTGAGCATTTCCATCCTGAGGTTCGTATGAAATCAATGAACAATGAATGTTTCCTTCCACTTCGACATTATTTAAAACTAGAAAGTTAAACGGAAGGCACTGTGACAGAAATGGACGATCCATCACAAAAGTGACGTTCAGTTAGTGTAACGTTAAATGTAAAAGCTCTCAGTGGCAATGCAGTTTAAAATTTTTGGCCGATATTTAGGCATGTGACCTTCTCACTCTTGTTGACATGCATACTTCAACTGTGTATCCGGTATCTCCGTCCATTTCTCTTTCTTTGATTCCATATTCTATTTTCGTTCGTTTTCATTTTGTAATGTTTCGATCAGATGCAACCAAATTGGTCACAAACCCTAATACCAACTTTCACAACCGTAATGCAACAGCGTAGCAAAATTTTTTGTTTGACATCAGCGTCAGGAAGCAGTGAATACACTCAGATAAGCTAATGTTAAAGCCCTGCATGTATCATCATAGAGTGGGTCAGCCAGATAATGAATGAATCAAACCTGCGGACACGATTATTATTCGTAAAACATTAAATAACGAGGTGACGATTATATGCGACCATCCTCCAACAAGGTTAAGTAAAAGACTTAAAACTTAAGAGTACTCTTGTGCTACGAATATATGGCGAAAATGAAGTCCCCCAGCCACCCTCTGAACCACCTACTTCCCAGCCCACTTCTGGACGCGCCTAACTACGCCTTAAGGCAGAAAACACAAAAGTATTATCTTTTCCGGAAAATGCAGGTCTGTAGGACAAAGAGAGTAGAGGACTTCTTTACATTTAAATATTTAAGTGATTCAATTGTTATTTTCACTGTTATAACTGTAAATTACGATACTCTAGATAATAGTGGCCTTATGATTGTAAAATGTACTCGATAATTCAGACTTTTTTTTACTGCAAGAGAGTTTTAATAAACTATTCTTATTATTAATATGTACACTTTGGGCCAGCTTCTTATCGTGCTTCAGTCGTAAATCAGTAGCGTGCAACAAATACTGTAACAGTGCAGTAGTAAAATGTTTCATTGGTTGGAGACGACATCAGACGATTGTAGATACCGAAAGTCAATTAACCACAGTTTCTGAGTGAGTTTTCTGCGAGCGTAATGTGCTACTAGCTCAGTTTTGACAACGAGTACCATGAGCGAAAGGAAGTCTTACGAACATGTATTTACAATACGACAAGCTACCAAGAACTGCAAAATGCAATGCGCAAGGTTAGAGCTGTGAATCTGATGTCCATATATATAATTTCCTTAATTAGGTTTTAGTTACAAGGTAGTAGGTAAGTTATATCAGATAGTATTTCGTGCTCGTAACTTCCTTTATAGGCTTACCTGACGACTGGACGATAAAAATAACCAAAAGCACCAGATGGATTTCCATTTCGTTCTTTTCAAGTTTGTTGGTTCGTTCCAGAAGCGACATATTTCCTTTTCCGGTAAACTGGGAAGTTACCACGGAAATGAGTTCAACTCTGTACTTTGTATCATTTTCCTGAATTAAATATTAAAACATTGTCACCAGGACTTCCAAAAATCTACGCGTTCAAAGTGGCAGGCAGAAAACCACGCAAAGCGAAGTGAATTACTTGGCTTGGCAACCCTCTTCAGTCGATGAATCGATGAATCTACTGAAGACCTTTGGTATAAGTGACATCCTATCTTCATAAAAGTTATTCACTCGAATTTTTCTTAAACTGTGAGAGGTTTAGACTCAGGAGTCATTTCACAAGTAGGACGGAGGAGCATGATTATCCAGGCGAGTGTAGTCCTGAAGACTGTTGTTGACAGTGATTGACGTTTCGACAACCTGTGCGATACTCATCTTCAGAGTCAAAGTTAGTTGTAACTCGTCAATTAGTTTTCATAGCCAATAACATCACAGCTTAACTGACAGACGACCAATTAACATCGCGACCTTAGTTGACCAATCAAATCAATAACCTGATTTTAATACCATCAACTGACTTAATACAATTCACTTTGAATCAGAACGATGTTAATAGATCCACACATAATTACGGTGCGTTTTTATGATGAGGTTGCAAACTTCTCGAAACATTAACTTTCAATCGACTAATCAGGAACGGTTTTGAAAACTTTGCTTGCCTTTCTTTTTAAAAATGTTGCTTTCTGTCACCTCTCCGAGTAACAGTTTTGTTTATCTCCACACAAAAACGGGTTCATGCATACATATTCTGTGACAAATCAAACGGCTTGATGCCGACACCGTTTAATCGTTCGTCAAAAACAAGTATAAGCATGGCATGTAGCTGCAAAGCCTACACAAAGAAGTGGTGACAGCCACAAAAAAGTCATCCTTGGAAAGGCAGATATTGCGATTTTTATATACTCTGTATAGACGAGTGCAACGCCATTTTGATAACATTTATTCTTGCTTTAATTGAGTACAATACATTTTTGCTGTTGTTGTTGTGTTCTGATGTCACGATATATCTACCATCTCCATGAAATTCCAATACTTTGTCTTTGAACACTAACTACTGGTGGCATGAATCCAGTAATACAACAACATTGGCAAGATTTGTAAAAATATATTAAAAATTAGGTTTTTTTTATTAGTAATCACTACGGTACTCTATGAATGGATACTGGACTTTCTAATGACAACTGATCAGGGAAATAAAACAGTAAGGCACACTACAAAAACGGTGCTCTTTAACACAAGCCAATAAAGCCCTGCATTTGCAGTGAAACGCGTTTCCTTTCTGTTTAGGGTATAAAAATGAAAGCTGATAAAATTGTGTTTCGGTAGTTTTGGTCTTTTCGACCATCATGGTCTTCGTTTTGTTTCAAGGTGAAGAGAAATGCAAAAATAGTAATAATAATGCTGTGTCTTATAGCCTGATTTTACTTGAACCGTGAAACAGACACTAAAAAAATAGTGCAAAATAACGACATGTGAACAAAAGAAAACAATGGAAAATAGTGCGTGGTATTCTACTACCTATTTCACGAGTAGCCTGCGAAAACATCCGTTTCTCCTCGCTCTTCGCATATGCGGACGTTTCGCGCGGAGGAACGTCTGCGACACAGCGACAGAAATTCTGGCCATACTAATGACGTAAAATCTGTCCGAAATCCGGTCAGAGGCGCTGATTGGTCTACGGAATAGTTGCATTGTTTTAGCTATTGTTTACGAATAACAGACAAAAGGCCACAAAGGTCAAATGTAAACGCGAATAATCTCTAACAAAGCAATCAATCTCAAAAGTAAGTTGAGTTTGATCGTCCGAGTGAACGTATATGTAGTCCTGAATAGGACTGTTGTTGTTGACAGTGACTGACGTTTCGACAACCTGTGCGGTAGTCATCTTCAGAGTCAAAGTGAGTTGTCGAAACGCACCAATTACTGATTACGAGTCTTCATAGCGAATAACATCACGGCTTAACTGTCAGACGACCAATAACATCGTGACGTAATTGACCAATCAGATCAATAACCAGAGTATAATACCATCAACTGACGTGATACAACTCACTTTGACTCTGAAGATTACTACCGCACAGGTTGTCGAAACGTCAGTCACTGTCAACAACAACAGTCCTATTCAGGACTACGTTCACCCGGACGATCAAACTTAACCTACTTTTGAAATGACTCCTGGGTTCAAACCTTTCACAAAGCAATCAAAGTTTGTGGTAATATTAATAATAGAAACAATAAAATAATAATAAAAATATTAATTGACACAAAAGTTAGGTTGATTCGTTATAGCTTGTGATACGATCCTTTGGCCCAGTAACAGCTGTGGAGTCACATAGCTTTCAAGTCGTTTACGTTAGCGTAAAGGCTGTGGTCATATTGTTTCAAGTTGACATATGTCTGGAAAAGTAAAACAATGAAAGAAATGAAAGGTGGTAAAAGGCAATTGAGATGGAGGGACTCATTTCACCTAATACTCAAACATAGCTTACAGGCAACTTTTATGATTACTTAAGGAAGACAGAACATATAGATTTAGCCAGGGCTAAAAGCGAAGCTCCCATTAATAAATCTATAATTTATATCAAAGAATAAGCTTGTATTCCACAATTCAGTAGCCTGCGAACCGCAGACGTATTTCCGGTCGTTGCTTCTCTTCCTCCGAAAATAGCGTCTGCGATCTCGAGCTGCGAAACGATTTCCGTGACGTCATTTCTTTTCTTCTGTCCTCAACCAATCAAATTGAGTGATAGAAAGATCCGATCAATAACACGCGCGAAATCGCGAGGACCGCCAACTGTTGATGCAGTTATGAGTGCGGAAACGCTAAAAAGGTTTTCCTCGGCCAAAGGAGACTCGTTTTTTTTTGCTCAAGGGTAAAATTCCAGTCTGAAGGAGAAAGTGAAGATCTTTGGCGAGAGTTGGAGATTCGTGCGTTAATTTATAACTCAGTTGGAGTCGATTTCAGTATATATCGATTTGTCTGTTTACATCGGTCGCAATAGCCTGCGAAAGGCAGACGTTTCTCCTCGTTCAACGCCGCTGAGGAACTACTTTTACCTCATGCGCGCCAAAATGCTGCTTGCTCCAATGGGTTTTTTCCTCTGACGGATAGATTCTGCTGGAGGGTTCTACTTTTCGACTGAGCAAATGTGATTTTTGCCGCTTATTTCACACTGAGAGGTAATGACACGCTTATTGATTTTCTGTGGTTTTTGTCTCTGGTCGGGAAGATGATTTGTCCTATGATGCAAGATCATTTTCTGTGACCGCTTTTGACTGGTAAAGCTTTTTATTGCGGCTAAATAAGGCCTTAGGTCCTTTAATTTACTCCAGAGTGCCTTCTGGATCTGAATAACTGTGCGACTTTTTTAGTCCGTGACTGTGATGTTTTCCTGCATTGTTGAATCACGGCCCAGCTTAGCCTGCGAGCAAGCTCTCCTGTTTGGGCGAGTGAAGCGAGTCTCGCGAGAACGCGCGAGCGAGCGGCGAAGCCGCGAGGGGCCGGCGAAAGGAGAGCTTGCAACCATCCCTTACAAATTTTCATTTGTACTTCGCCCAGACGAAGGGAAATACCATTAGCTGAAAAATGACGTTCCGGAAATCAAAGTTGATTGATAACAGGCTAAGCTGGCACCCGCTTCGTCTGTGTGTCAAATACCGAGAACTTGTTTCAGCCCTCAAAGCAGACAGAATATTACGAGCCGAGGATAAGTCGGATCGAGTTTGTAGTTCTTGTGGAAGGAAAATGAAAACCCTTCATCACTGAGTTGTATTCGTTTGTGTCAAGCACCTTGTTTAGTTCTGAAAACCGGGAGAGTGAAAGTGAAGAGTGAGTCAAGCGCTGTTTTCCAACATCGGTTTTGTCGCCCGGTTGAATTCTACTGGGTAGAAAAATTCAGAAACATGTACTTGACAGTGTAGCTGTGTAGCGTGACCGTAAAGAAGGAAAAGAGAAATAGTTGGAAGCTACTGGAGTAAAACTTAAGAGAACCAAGTGTAGGAAAACGCTATTCTCCAGTTCCAGACGGACAAATGCATAGATGCCAACTCTCCCGCTTTTGGCGGGAGACTTACGCTTTTTTGCCTCGTCTCCCGCTCTCCCGCTTTGGTACATAAATCTCCCGCTTTTTACGTTCACTGTAACTGTATTGAATACTTAGTAAAAAACAAAACAGTCTTAGTTTGAGATTTAGCCCATTTTTAGCTCAAAACTTGAAGTTTTCTTATTCGCAGTACGGTTTCTGGGGCATTTTTGTCATTGACAAAGATTATTTCTAGCATTCGAATTTTGATAGTATGTACATCATGTAAGACGTCATATAATGTCCTAAGTCATTCCCATTGGGGGCTGGGTCAATTTTTCGGGGGGGTCATTGAAATTCCGGGGGGGGAAGTAAAAAAAAAGACAGTCTCCCGATTTTAGGTCTTCAGAGGTTGGCATCTCTGCAAATACATGATGTTTTTGTTGGTGATTGCGATGGGGAGTAGTCTTCTACACTGCAGTAGGGATGACTTTTCAAAAGTAAACGAAACGAGAATCAAATTAGTGAGTTCTTATCCGAGCGGACACGTTGAAGTTCGATGTCTCCGTGGAAAAAAAAACATATAAAAACATTGCTTTGATGCTGTTGCGAAAGCGATTTATAAATAAATAAATAATTCTACGCGTCCTCGGCTGTCTTAACTTACTTGACAGGCGGTTGTCACTTTTCTAATCTGCGGCACGTTTGCGGTGACAGTTTTCACGCTTTGCGGAGTCCCGGGGCTTCCGGGGTGGAAATGAAAATTTATGAGAGATCGTTGCAAGCTCTCCTTTCCTCGGCCCCCTCGCTCGCGCGTTGTCGCGAGGCTCACTTCGCTTACCCAAATAGGAGAGCTTGCTCGCAGGCTAGGCCCAGCTCGTCTCGTCTTGTTTGCAGGACGTTTAATTCTCACAGGTAGCGATTAACAGATTTAAATTTAGAAGAATGAATTGCAGCCTAAAATAAAGCTACATCAGCTATTTGTACGTTTCGCTTGCCAACATTCTTCACCATCGCATGACACTACTAAGCCAAGATTCTGGTGATCCGAAGACGATAGAATATTTTCCACTTTCTACGGTTTTTTATGTCCGCCGCCGAGCTGTTATCACTAAGCGATGTCGCGTTGTACTCCAAGCGAAGATAGACGGCTCACTTGAACTTTCATAAGATTGAATAGCGGAGAAATAACGATTAGAATATTCTTCTCACGTTTATCTATTGATTCAGAAGCAAATCTTGGAAACGCGACAGACTATCCATAACCAGCCGGCAAATTCACATAAACATCACTTTTCATTTCGACTACTTGTCGAATTGCTTCTTCTTGGTGCTTGTCTAGGTTTCTCAAACCCGAAAATATAGCATATTTTGGCAGACGCGTCGTCTAGTGAGCTCTCTCCATCTTCAGCTATTTTGGTTTTCTCGTGTATAGCCACGTAAACCCCACGCGTGTTAGCTCCACAAAAATAAGAGCCAAATTATGATTGGTTAATAAACACTGACGTAATGGAAATCGTATCGCAGCTCGAGATCGCAGACGTTATTTTTCGGAGGAAGAGAAGCAACGACCGGAAATACGTCTGCGGTTCGCAGGCTAACAATTCAGTTAACTTTAGAGCACATTCATGTGACTTTTGAGGGAAATTCTAAGTGATTTTAGAGAAAAATAATTTGCAAACAACCCAAGATAGCCCATATGTACACCCTCAAAATAGCAATCGCTTTGATCACATTTAAGACCCATAATGGCTCTTGATCACCGTAGATTAATAAGGCCTGGAAAAAAATCAGGCCGAATTTTTTGCGTTCGACAAGTTTACTTTACAAATCTTGCCACCACCGAAATCTGGGTGGGTGTAAACCAACCTTTCATACCATTTTAAACATCACATCTGAGGTGAAACAGTACTATGAAGTACTGTTTTTATCATACAGACCTCGGACAGAATGCAGTATTTCACAATTTTGCAATACAAAGTGCACTCATTCAGTATTCAGGACGATCGATCGAAGCACGAGTGGGCTTTTAGCTAAACAGTTAAAAAAAATCCAAAATCACCTAGTATATATATGGCCAGCCGGTTCTCACTTTTGCAGAGTGAGCTGTGGTCGTGTTTGAATGAACATTAACAGAGTTTCGCTTCAGCATAATAAAGAATTTATTATGGTTATTTTTTTATTTAATGGTTTTATCGATGTGTAATCTTCAAAAGCGTTTGATACGCGCGGCATTTTGAATACCTCCTGCAAGCGATGTTCACTTAACGACTGAAAACAAACGGCACAGCGATTAAAATTACAAGAGAGACTACTAACAATCAATAAAAGAAATATAATTCGGTGAAACATATACAGAGACAACAATTTTCATTCACGAAGACAAGTATTGAAGTGTCGCTAAAAATCCTGAGTTCAAGCTTAAAGCTTTAATAAGTTTATAAGTATATAAGTTTAGAAGTTTAATCCCGGCTTCCCGGTGTTTGCTTCTTTTCAAAGCGTAAAACGAACTCGAGGCAAGAAAATCGCTCAAAGCTTTCTTTTACAGCCAGAACTATAACTAAATATTCTTTGGAACGTTTTCTTTCTATTTGCGGTGATAAAATGTCTAAAGGCTTTTTAAAGTTCTATAAGCTTATATCAAAACTGATACTCGGTCAGATCAGTGTCTCAAATCCTACAAACGTGCAGAAACTAAATAGCCGCATAAAGTAGGCTCGACTTCATATTCGACTTTAGATATAAAAATTAAAAAACAAACATCAAATACAATAATTACTCAGGCTTACCATTCGAGATGCAGCCCTGAAAGGTATCAAGCGAGGCTGGATGCTGATGGGGGTACCCAATTCTCAGTTAACTACTATTTTTTTGGCCAATTCTCACTTAAGACCATCCCGTTTCTTTCTCCGTTTAGCGTCGTCCGATCGACCCATTTTTTTAGCATTTTCAAAAAAAAAACACAGTAACGACGTAGTTAAACCATTTTTCACTTAAAATAATTCTTTTAATCTGAAAAATGAGTATAGCAATAGCATAGAGAAAAACAGGAACAAAAAACAGGAACATTTTTCCAGTATATTGTGCATTTTGTTAATCCAAATATGTTAATGTTAACTTTAAACGTCATCCTGGGGGCCTCCTATTCCGAAACTTCTTGTGGCTTTTTTTTAGGTTTTTTACTTTCAATCCGACCGACCAACCCAACATCAGGAAACGCATTCGACGCTAAACGAAAAAAGAGAATGGCCTAACTACAACCTTAAAACAGTATTTTCCTTTTCCGAACACAGAAATCTTGTTAATATTAGAAGATGAATTATTCGTTGAGTTGTCTACAACCGGCTGTTTGACTGACGCTTTCTATTTGTCTGGTACTGCCCTAAAGCCTTTTGCACATAGTAATATCAGTTTATGTGCCACCGGAACAAAACAGCGGAACAAAAAATGTCAGAAAATAGCATTGGTGTTTGGAAAAATTTTTTGCTTTCATTAGCATTAATCTAATATCACTTAGCTGTAAACTTTTCATTTATCGGTTACCTGCTAATTTTTTGGCCAATTAACAGTTAACTACTGTTTTTTTTGGGCCAAATATCAGTTAACTGTTAACCCCATTGGCACCCAGTATCACTTCAGACTTTGCCACCCTCTTACGCATCAAGCAAGGTGAAAAACGAAAAAGATGCCACCCTAATCGGATTTCCGACTTTGACAAGTGACGTATTTCTCAACCAAAAACCCAATAAACAAACTAGCCATGAATAACAGAAGACTCCTGATAGCAGTGTTAATTTTGTACATCCAGTGGAAAAAGACAGTTAAAAACATCACAAGTTGACACACGACTCTGTCAGCTTCAGCGGTCAAAGTAAATAAGATTCAAGATGCTGTATAAATTTTCCGCATGAACTTACTTGTCAAATTTTGACCAATCACAGCATAAAATTGGACGAAGAGCGTGACCAACGCGTGATCATGGTGAGCAAAGTCAAAAGCAACTGTCTTCCCTGCCTGTAATAGCTGGCTGAAGTTTCGCGTCCGAGGACAGTTTGAAATCAAAATTTTAATTGTGCGGCAGAAATACACGACATATTTCATATGGATTTAAAGAAAAATTAAACTTGAACCTGCGATCATTTGATCATGTTGTACGCCATTTCCGCCTCTCCCTTTATTGCGACATTCTCCATTTATATAATATTGTGGTTGCTACATAAGTTCAGTAACATCTGTAAACCTGAAGAAGGCTGGTATGGCCAGCCGAAATATTGTTATAAAAAAACAATATACGTTGTTTTAAATCAGCTTTGCAGTAGTCTTTGGACTTCTTGTGTTTTTGATCATTTGAAAACTAGTAACTTGTAAGCGGTTAACTTCAAAAGAAAATACTTGACCTTGATGGGTCGACACATGAGCACGCGATAGGTCAAATCATACTGGTCAGCGGATAGCCTGTTTTGACGGCTGTCAATTGATCAGAACATTGACGTGCAATATGTGTGCATTATCAGTTTTTCTGTGCTCTCAAACTAGCTAGAAAGTATGAGATTGAACATTGATGGCGATCTAGTAAAACAATTAACTGGTCTGCGGACAACTTCCAAATAAGTCACGTCACCGCGATAAGTTGACAAATGTGCCCGCGGTATGGTCATGTGATACTGGTCAGTGGCTATCCTGTTTTGACAGCTGTCAATTGACCATTTTGTAAATGTCCAATATACAAGATTTGGACTTGCCAAGACACGCCTGAGACACCCCTCCCTCCCTTTTGATAGTCTCCTCTACCCCACCCTTACAATCTGTAGACGCGTACGTACGTTCGTACGCTCGGTCAATCACGTGACAACCACACGAAAAGAGGTTGACCATATTCCATGAGTATGGGGCTCTGCTCTTTTAAAGAAAGTTCTTACTCTTCTTACCTGATGATTTCTCTCAATCTCCTTCATTGTGTTCCTCAGTCTTTCAAACGTAGGACGATCCACTGGGTTTTCCCTCCAACAGTCAAGCATAATCTGATAGCTAATCGAGAGAAACATAACATATAGATTTAGCCAGGGCTAAAAGCGAAGCTGCCATTAATAAATTTGTAATTTAAATAAAACAGTAAACTTGTATTCCCCAAATCGGTTAACGTTAGAGCACATTCATGTAACTTTTGAAGGAAAGGCGAAATGATTTTAGAGAAAAATTATTTGCAAACAGTCCAAGAGTGAGCCAAATCTTACACCGAGATGATAGCCTTATATTTACACCCCAAAAAAGCAATCATCTTCGATCACATTTAAGAGCCAAAAATTGGCTCTTGGTCATAATAGATTAGGCCTGAAAAACAAATTATAGAACAAATCAGGCGGAATTTTTTGCGTTCGACACGTTTCGGGAGTTTGATTTACAAAATCTTCCTAACAAATCTGGGGGCGTGTAAGCCAACATTTTAAACTTTTTATACATCACCTGAGGTGAAACGGTACTATGAGGCGCTGTTTTATCATAGAAAACTTGGAGAGAATGCAATCTTTCACAGTTTTGAAATACAAATTGCACTCATTCAATATTCAGGACGATCGAGGCACGCGTGGGCTTTTAGCAAAACCGCTAAAAAACATCTCAAAATCACCTATATACGGCCAGCCGGTTGCGAGCTGTGGAGTGTTTGAATGAACATTAACAGAATTACGCTTCAACATAATAAAGAATTTATCACGTTTATTTTTTATGTAATGGTTTTATAACGATGTGTAATCTTCAAAAGCGTTTGATACGAGCGGCATTTTGAGTACTCCTGCAAGCGATGTTCATGAACGACTGAAAACAAACGGCACAGCGATTAAAATTGAAATAGAGATTACTGGCAATCAATAGAAGAAACATACTTCGGTGAAACATATACAGAGACAACAATTTTCATTCACGAAGACAAGTATTAAAGTGTCTCTAAAAATCCTGAGTCTTCAAGCTTGAAGCTTATAAGTGTATGTTTTAAACCTGCTTAAATAAATAAATAAAATAAATCCTTTATTTAATAAAGCAGGTTGAATAAATTGCAGCTATTGCTGATGTGGACCTGCTAAATGCCTGAAACAAATAATTCAAATCAAACTAAACAGGGGTAAGAATCCCAACTGGCCGGAGGCAAACCAGTTGGCTATTTACAAGCGTGACCGAGGATTTGAACTCGGGACCACCGTGAACAAATCCAGCTAGCGGTCAGAACGGGACTTGAACTCGGGACCTCCGAATTGCAAGTCCGGCGCTCTAACCACTCGGCCTCGCTGCCCCCTTCCCGGTGTTTGCTTTTTTCAAAGATGAACTCGAGGCAAAAAAATTCGCTCAAAGCTTTCTTTTACAGCCAGAATTATAACTAAATATTCTTTGGAACGACTTCTTTCTATTTGCGGCGAGAAAATGTCTAAAGACGGGCTTTTTAAAGTTCTGTAAGCTTACATGAAAACTGATACTCGGTCAGATCATTGTATCAAATCGTACAAACGTGCATAAACTAGATAGCCGCAGAAACTACGCTCGACTTCATTAAATTAGATATAAAAAAACAAACATCAAATACAAAAATTACTCAGGCTTACCGTTCAAGATGCAGCTCCTAGAAGCTATCAAGTAACGGCAGACTTTTTAACTCTCTCACGCATCAAGCAAGGTGAAAAACGAAAACGATGCCATCCCAAATCGGATTTCCGACTTTGACAAGCGACGTATTTCTCAACCAAAAACCCATTAAACAAACTAGCCACGAATGACAGAAGACTCTTGATAGCAGCTGAATTTCATTTATTGTACATCCAGTACAAAAAGGCGGTTATAAAAATCACAAGTTGACACAAAACTCTGTCAGTTTCAGCTTTCAAAGTAAACAAGTTTCAAGATGCTTGTCAGCGGATAACTTCAAAAAATACTCGACCATGATGGGTCGACACCTGAGCCCGCGACACGGTCAAGTGATACTGGTCAGCGGATACCCTGTTTTGACAGCTGTCAATTGATCACAAAGTTGACGTGCAATTAATATGTGTGCAATGTTAGTTTTCCTGCGCTCCCACGTTAGCTAGAAAGTGTGAGATTGAACATTGGGTTTCCTGTGGTGCGGACAGACGGGCTGCGGGCGGTGTACGGTCACGTGATTACCAAATTTTCTGGGATGGGTAGATTTACTTACCCATGGTGCACCGCTGGCGCGGGCAAGAGCTCCGCTATTACCCATCACTACATCACTAGCGGAACTAGGGAGGGGCCTGGACCCCGCTTATGTTTGGTGGAATTTAAACCCCCCCGGAGGGCCGATAAAATATTTTTCACGAGGCCGGTCCCCCTCTAATAATAGGCTCCGGATGAGCGGGGAAGCCACTTATTCCTGAGGATCTGAATACGCAGGAAAAGTTACGGAAACCTAATTGTCTTGGCATGGTTACTAATTTTTAGAACTGAATCCGTACTGATATCTTTTTTCATTGTCTTAGAATTTTCTTTCCCCTACTCGTATTATAACTCACAGTTTAATCTCAACGTGTTTTGGTTTTGGCATTCTGTATCCCTCCTGAAGTTTCTGGGCAATTTTACGGGCATTTATATCCGGATATGGAGATCCACCTGTAAGAAATGAAGATTTACTAGGAAGAGGAGTGCATAACGAAAAAAGTGTTTTTCTGCACAAGCGAAAACATATAAAAGAGTTTTACACAATTTGAACAAAATTAATATTAATTCGAGTAGGTAAACGTTTGCTCTGAGGTTTGGAATGTTTTGTTTCTTATAAGAACAGTACACTTTAAGAGATGTTATTTAAAAAAAAGATAATAAAAACTGATTAAGCATTGTTTGTTTGTTTGCTAAGTCATTCCGATATGATTATTGAAATTAAGGTACGTGGAGTTTTGCTTTTTGCTTCATATTGTATCTGTTCTATCTATTACGAACCATGGAAAGCAAGAAAAAATAGAGTACAAAGCAAAATATCAATGAACAATTTTCCCAACTCACCAACAGTAAAAATCTCGTAAAGTACGACGCCGTAACTCCAGCTAGAACAAACAATCATATATAGTCAGCAGAAATAACTAAAATAATGAAGAGAAGGCGCGTGCACCGATTTTCTAAAAGTTACAGTCACCTTTGAACTTGCAGAATACCACCTGCACAAGCAGCACAACATAAATCTCTTTCGTTTTGTTGAGATAATTATCGTTGAAGTTTATTGAACGTAACATAAAAGAGACAGACGAAAGCCTTGTGACTCATCGGAAAAGACAACATTCTCCATGCTTAACGTGAAAAAAATACCTACACATCACTCTGTGTAGTGTATGTTCCATACATCAACGATTCATAAGCAGTCCATTTCACTGGCAGACGCCCCTTAAAAAACAATCAAATTATAATCAATCAGAATTTTCTTAAACTTAATTTCTGCTCTTATGCCGATGTTTTGATTGTTTTTACCTTTTCATCAACTTTTTAAACACCGCTAAGTAGTCGAGGAGCAGATTTCTAAAAGAGGCTCAAAAAATGGGTTACGCAGCACCCCCACCACACAAAAGGTTTGACAACAGATTCAGATAGCCAAATACCCACAGATCACTTATTCGTCATTCGGATCTACAAATTGTGGAGTCAGTGACTTGGTACGCTGCGATTTCTGAGGGGGGTGGGGGGTATTTTGAAGCATCAAATTTCAGCATTTTTGCAAAGGGTTAAAACTTTGAAAAATCATATCTTTTTACTTAATCAGGCAAATGGGTTAGTATTTGGCCAACGCCTGTTAATCCATAAGAGCTACAATCTCAGATGTATTTTGTGCCTTTTTTGAGTTGCCATGGTAACGGTTCATAAGGAAACTCTGTCTATATGGGGTCTAACGTCAATAATAACGGATGCTTTTACTTCCGCGACAAATATACATTTTTGCCGATGTACTTAGGATGTGGTTACAATTGATATTTACTAATTCTCGAGAACCTTTTGTATAAGATTTCTTTACAAATTTGCAAATCAAACCTTTTCATTGTATGGTAACGAATCATGAAAGTTGTCATAATTGCCTCTAAACCCTATTTTCCTATTGTTACCAATGAAAGCCTTTGAAAAATCATATCTTAAAGACTAAACATTGTTCAACGTTGAAACTATGGACAGTCCTGTAACTTTATAAGCTCTTTCATTTTAAAACATTTTCGCGAAATGATCCTCGTTTCCATGGCAACAGTTGCTAAGATGCGTTTTTGTAAGCAATGCCCCTTTTAAAGAAGATCGAACAGAGATGTGGGTTAAATAAAGCAATTTAAAACAAAAGTCGGTTTGAAGAATGCTGAATGACTCCCTTAATTACTTTTAACTGAGTTTATGTATGGAATCAAAGTAATTACCACTGATTTTGTAGCCAACATAACGCGATTTGCTGAAAGTAGAAGCAAAGAAACCGCATATTCTATAGATTTAACTGTCACCAATGTCTTTATTCAAGCAAAAGAAACTACATGATCCTGTACTATAGGGGTCAATAGCAATCATATATTACAGGCTCTTTTCCATTTGCGTTTCAATTCAAAACCATTACTACAACTAATTGACAATCTACTCCTCGTCATCACTCAGACACTCTAATTCATCGAAACCAGTTTGAGGATTTTCACAATCACAGGCCATGCAAGCACAAGCCTCTGTGCACGACACCTCATTGACTCTGCAAACGCAAGAAGCGGACTTGCAGGCCTTCTTTATGCATTTGCAGAAAGTGAGCTCTGCTAATCCCTTTGGGGCAGCATTCATGGTCATTAGAAGGGCCTTCAGGGAGCCGTCATTGCCCTTCTCCCACCTATTTCCCATTGGCTGTGGTAATTGCTAAAAGGCTTGCAGACATCGCTTGTTTTAAATTGCTTTATTTAATCCACATCTCTGTTCGATTTTCTTTAAAAGGGGCATTGCTTACAAAAAACGCATCTTAGCAACTGTTGCCATGGAAACGAGGATCATTTCGCGAAAATGTTTTAAAATGAAAGAGATTATAAAGTTACAGGACTGTCCATAGTTTCATCGTTGAACAATGTTTAGTCTTTAAGATATGATTTTTCAAAGGTTTTCATTGGTAACAATAGGAAAATAGGGTTTAGAGGCAATTATGACAACTTTCATGATTCGTTACCATACAATGAAAAGGTTTGATTTGCAAATTTGTAAAGAAATCTTATACAAAAGGTTCTCGAGAATTAGTAAATACCAATTGTAAGCACATCCTAAGTACATTGGCAATGGTAAAAGCATCCGTTATTATTGACGTTAGACCCCATAGACAGAGTTTCCTTATGAACCGTTACCATGGCAACTCAAAAAAGGCACAAAATACATCTGAGATTGTAGCTCTTATGGATTAACAGGCGTTGGCCAAATACTAACCCATTTGCCTGATTAAGTAAAAAGATATGATTTTTCAACGTTTTAACCCTTTGCGAAAATGCTGAAATTTGATGCTTCAAAATACCCCCCACCCCCCTCAGAAATCGCAGCGTACCAAGTCACTGACCACACAATTTGTAGATCCGAATGACGAATAAGTGATCTGTGGGCATTTGGCTATCTGAATCTGTTGTCAAACCTTTTGTGTGGTGGGGGTGCTACGATGTTGTATGTTTTCCGGCCTCTGCTCCTCGACTAAAGGATACTTCTGATTTCAAAGAAGCAATTTGAACCCCTGACTAGAGATCTGACGCAACTTTGTAATAAAACCCGACATATTTAAAATTAAACGGTGTGCTTACTTGAACTCACGCGACTCGTTTTGTTGTAGATGTCTTCCTGATGCACATCCCTCGCCATTCCAAAGTCTGTCACCTTACATTTCTCTCCTTCACCAACCAGAACATTTCTTGCGGCCAAGTCACGATGGATAATCTACATGACAAAAATTTCTTATAAGGGCTTTTTTCAAAAATCGGATCAAGATTAGAATAGTATTCCTTTTAAACCTGTGCTTAGGGCCTCCTCACATGAGCCCCGTTTCCAAGATCTCGCTTATTTAACTCTAAATTCAATGTGTTCATATGAGAGGGTGGGCTGGCTCGGTTCCCGACAACTCGGGAGCGGTTTTTCCAACCAGGATTTTGGAAACCGGGCTTAAATTTCACATTTGAACCCAAGACGAAATTGGTTCCGGTAACCGGGCTCATCTAAGGAGAGTAGTCATGTTTCATTAGAGTTTAGCCTCTTTGGTGGATTCCCTTTGGATTCCCTCAAAAAAAGTGGATTCCCTTTATTGGTATGTATAAGGGTCGAGTCCATGATGTCACCCATTGTTATAACCTATGGAAAGTGCCCTCCTCCATACTAATTCGGTATAGGTTTACTAAGACGAGAGAAGTTAAAAAAAATATTCGGAAAAGGAAGTGTTGTAACGTGGAAGGTAATGGAGGCGTTAGCACAAAAAAGAAATCAATCGAAGCCGGCAGCTGCAACTTTCGAGGCAGATGAGTGATCGACTTATAGACGTTCTGGCCAAAGCCCTGGATAGTGGTTGCAGTGCATGTGGAAAAGCTCTTCAGCTATCAAACTGACTATCTCTGGGCTGGGTAGTTTTCTGTATATCATGTGCAGCAATCCGGAATGCGGAGAGGTAAATGTGTGCACCACAAACAAATCGCATCGGGCCGCCGGTGCTGGTCGCGGCCGACCAATTTTTGCTGTAAACACTAAACTTGCTGCAGGTAGGTATATTCATTTGATTATCAGCTTTTATCTGAACATTTTTCCGAGTTAACAATCATAATACCACATAATAACTAACTTTAATTAGATCTGTACGAATAAGTGCAGTTAACTTTACAATGTTCTTTTTTCCTGGAAAGAGAAATGGGCCTGCCCGCCTGGGAACAGAAAATGATGGCATAGCTTCTAAGCAAATACCGGCATCCCCTCTCTTTTGTTTCGCTTATTTGACTCTACAAACAATAGGCTGCCTACACAAAAAGAATGGACAATTTTCTATGTTCAGAAAAAGATATAAAGGAAAGTATAAAGCCAATACTCATTTTTTCATTTAAATTATGGTAACCATGGTAACGAATTTAGGGTAGTGCTTCCTCAACGTATGCGTTTTCGCACCAAAAGCCTTTTGAAAGTGTTACTCTTGTCCAACTCTAAATGTGTATAACCTCATTTCGCACAATCAATAAAATTCTGAGTGTTATTAGGCGGCCTAATTTAGACCTAATTATTGAAATCGCTGTGTATTTGACTCTTTTTGTGATTGGTTTTTAATAAAGTTTTTAAAACGGTATCTCTTGTCTTGTCAATTTATTTGTCGCGTGTTTTAATTGATCCTTGTTAAGTTATTTAAAATTGTTTTTGTACTAATACGTCAAGGTTTTCCCATGGGGTTTTTCCTTGTAGAACTAATTCGTATTCAACTTTGGGCTTGTAAACTCGCATAATTAACTGACGAACGGTGCCTAAAAGTGACAAGACTTTAATCGTTTTTCATGCCCTCGGGATACGGAAAGAAGCGTTTTTTTACAAACCACACCCTGAATTTAAAATTTGTAGTTGCTAGAGACGATAGAGGAAACCATTTTGTACTAATTTGAGGAAAAAGATACGATGGTACATTTTTGTTCTATTTTGAGTAACCGCGAAGAAATGTCATTGCTAGAGAAAGTTATTAGCAAGACAGAGATCCTCCTGATTGTGCTGCCCCTGATGTAAGTTCCCCATGGTGCCTAATACGAGATGTCATGAGATTGTACCTCCTTGTTCGCCTTCGAAACTCTGTGTTTCTTTCATACTCGCCTAATAGAGCAATCTCTTTTATGGCTATGGCAACGACGGATCCGATTACACCTCCCAAAAAACAGAAATCGCATATGATGAGGTACGCAAGTGGAGCACCTCGCTCAGCCTGTTCAGAAAAGAGGGTACCAATTTCCACATGAGCTGCTGGTCACAACCTCAAACAACGACCTCGGACCCTTCACACCCACAGGATAGGAATCTCTGGACAACATAGTTTACGTAACTTTTTTAGTAGATTTATTTGAAATTTATATATTCATTACGTGATATTCATTATTTGAGCACATGTTTTTTTTTTAGAATTGGGCAAGGTTTGAAAGGCTAACACTTAAGCTTCTAAACCTTGAGAGCTCAATCTTATTTCCCATAAAGGTTTATCTTGTAGCTAAATGTTAATAATATCTTACAGCTCCAATATCAGTTCTCAATTTCAAATTATTACTTTTAGTGTAAATCACATTTAAAGAAAACCTTTTTCGAGGATAAGAAACACATTCCATCTGCGACCTGCCAAGCGAATTTCATTAACTGTTCTGCTATAAGATTGGTCTGCGGCTTCATATCCGGGTCCTTAAAGTACGTGTCATTCAGTCCTCGACTCTTCCTCAAGTAGCCCAGTAGGTCACCGTACGGGACATACTCAATTAAAACCAACAACGGCTCTGTGGTAACCAATATAATAAGAAAATCTTCAAACCTGAGTTCCCACTTATGACATATCATTAGATAATTCTTCGATTTACTCTCCGAGCAAATGTTAATGATTTTGTTCGCACGAAGGGACATAAAATGAAGTTAGTATCTTTCAATGAAGATGATGTGAACTGCGACAATAAAAAATCTAACTGAAGGTATGATCATCGCAGGTCTAATGCAATTTGGGAAACAGAAACGAAGGCGGAAAATAAAAAGCCCTGAATTTCAGTTAAACCCCGCTTTACAGACATACGCTTTATAAATGCGGACACTTTATTAATACGGAGACTTTCCTTTGTCCCTGGGGAAAGAAAGCCCTCAGCTAATACGGACACTTTCTATGGTCCCCTCAATGTCCCTATAAATTTAAACTGGGTTTAACCACAACATTACAACATTACTTTGAAACCTTGCAAACATACTTAAAAAATATATGTTCAATTTGGAAATGAATTAGCTGACATTTCTATTTGTTTATAAGTGGGCTATTAATTAAAAGTTATCTACTTCAACTTATGGAATTAGTTCTCTTTGTTTGACTTTGTTTAACTCAGTGATATATCCGTTCTAATACTTTTTGCCTATTAAATTGTTCCATATGGCATACAACGTGGAGAACATATTGGTGATCCAAAACAATGGAACGACAGCAACGTTGGTGTACCAACCTAGTTCTGTTGAAATAATTGAATACTTGTTATGTAAACGTTTGCTTTTTTCTAATTAACGTGTTTTTATAACTTCTGGCCATATTAGTTTAAACGCTCTATCCTTCCAATCATTGGCAGTGTACAATCACCAGGAAAACTTATATGTCACAAAATTCAATAAACTGAATCGTTACTCCCTTCACACATCCCTTACCGGTTTCTGTGACGCAGCCCAACAGCTTGATCACGTGGGGATGAGGTTTTAGTTTTTTCATCAGGTCAAGTTCTGACAGAAGGTCCTTTTTATCTGAAGCTGGAGCATTTGCTAAAAAGAACCCAAAAACTTCTCAGCTTTTTACCATTACTTTATTGCGGTAATCGTTTTGCTGCAGTGAGCTTTTTTCACTGACCTCTGTCCAGTTAGTCTTTTTTGTTTTGTTTGTATCGAAACCATCCAACTGAACCAGATGTCTTTGAAGTATAGCGTATTGACCTACCTTTGTACTCAACCTTACCCAAATCTCCATTTATTAGTCATAGTGCACTGAATTACACCACACCTTTAAGCATTTTTACTGCTACTGTCAAGTTATCTTGGCTTCCACGTATGTCATTTACTGTCGCCTTGGCAACCTGTGAAAAAGCTCCTTTACCAATGACTTTAACTATGTTGACCTGTCTACGACTGATCTCCCAGCTTCTTGTTGAGGGACGAAGTGGCATGTAATCTGCACTTGCTGTAGATGCATAGGTCGGGGCTTCAAACGTTCGCTCCACATCGAAGTATTGTGAATCAGCCTCTACTTTAACAGCAATGGGATTCTATTGTCAAACATAGTGAGGCAAGATTCAATAGTAAAACAACAACGCTCAATTGTAAAGTGCCTTTTTTAAAGAGGCCAGTAAACCGTACAATTAAAGTGATCGACAAATTATTGAATGAATCAAATGAATTAGTACGCTGTGCAGCTCTTTGTTTTAAATATCATAATGGCAAATATCATATAGAAATGTTCTGAGCTCAAGTTTCATAAGGAGCGTCCAATTAAGCTTTCCGTCATTCGCTGAAAAAAGAGAAGAGAAACTTAGAAATATATTCTCCAGGCAACGATACTTTGCTTGCTCTGACCTATTTCAGTACCTAAGGTTAGGCGTAGGCGCATCTCGGGTTAAAATATAGAGCTTGACAGCAAAACGACAGAGGTTTTTCTATCCCCCTCTTCCCTCCATCCACCCCACCACCACTGGCTCATTTTCATCGCGCCCAAAATTCCATACGTTGTGCACAAATGCCCTTAGCAATAACGCATTAACTTGCCATCGCTAGAAGATCTCCGCATCTTGGACAATTTCTGTTGAGAAGAAAGTAAATAGTACTCAAAAAACGTTTAGACTAAAATTTGTGCCAGCGAGAAGCTATTAAGAGGCCCTGCGCCTAAGAAACGACCGATGATTTTCGGCTAAAAAATAAAATCGGCCGCTTTTTATCTCCCAAGTAGAGCTTACCGAATACTATTTAAAAATGAATTTCTTTTGTTTCAGTTTCGCTTTAAACCAAAAATATCGACCCGCAAACTTTTTCCATCTGATAGCAGCAAAATCAGGCCTACATTAAGCTCTCGCACAAAACGGTTCAGAAATCACTATCGCAACGCAAAATAATGAGAAAACTACACAGTGATGAAGAAAAAGGCCTTTTAATGCAATATCATTCGATAAACATCGAAAAACGGCCGAAGCGAATAAAAAAAAAATTTTCAAATATTGCATACTAAATGAGATGGAGCGTTGGAGCTAATTTTAAAATAATTATTTCTCAACAATCCAACGCTGTTGAAAGCAGCCACAGTGATGAATCAGACATTGGAGGGATATACAATACGATTCTGGAAAAACATTTTTCGGCCAAAGTATATTGACGTTGTACAAAGCGTTCAAAGTTACCGTGTTTACCGTTATCTTGCTAATTCGGCGAAATACTTTTCTGTTGCCAATACGGCGGTGGATAGCGTGGTAAACGCCACTTTAATCCTCGCTAGGCGCTTAAAGACCATCCTAAGTAGAAGGACGTAGAATTAAAAGAGAAAGGAAGATGAAAAATACGCAGAAGAAAAAAATAACTCGAAATTACCATCTGCCGACGAAACTTGAATCTGGAAAATGTCGTCGCGTGACTGCGGCCATTGACGTCATTTGTCTAAACTGCGGCGGAATCTAAACGAATGCACAATTAAGAAAACAACTTTCTCCCGGCCAGAAAGCGCGT